>CAXAMN010028027.1:346373-370970 GCA_963970005.1 Durusdinium trenchii
ATTGAGATTTGATGCTTTTGGAGGCTTTTGGATGGAGATTTCTATTAAGAAATTTGAGATGTCCTTTTAATTTAATATTGCCAGAGGTCTTCAAAGTTAGGAATTCTTATGTCCTTTTAATTTAACATTGCCAGAGGTCTTCAAAGTTAGGAATTCTTATTTCCTTTTAATTTAATATTGCGAGAGTAGCTCCAGAGGTAGCTAGCTAAGGATTCCTTATTTAATTATCAACTGATTGATTTTCATATACATTATTTTGGAGGCCTTGGTTGTTGAGGGGGGGGTTTATAAATCAAGGGACTACATTATATATATATATAAAGTATGTATGTATGTACGTATATATACATATATATATATATATGCTTACACCGTTTTCGCCGTATACCGTATTTTGTGCTTTGCTGTCGTGGTGAGGCAGCGAAGCACCCACTCCCACTGGCAACCACCTCCCATGGCAAAAGCAAACGCAAAGCCAGAAAAGAACATTTCTTGTGTTTCATCGTATGATTAGTTGTAGGGCTCAGCCTCATACTTTCACAAATTGAGCGTCTGTGGGTTCCACCCCACCAGAATCAGAGCTTCCACCTCCCCGGAGGTCGCGGTCGTCGCGCCCCTGGAAACGCGGCCTCCGGCTTGGGAGATTTGCAAGACTTTCCGCTCCCTCTTCTGCTGCCCCACCCCGCACGTCGCGGAACATTTGCTCCATCCTTCCCACTCACCCATCACGCCTGAGTGAGCTAAGCGTCTTGAAAACCGACGCGTCTCGGGAAAGGGCGTGGAAACAGGAGACTGGGTGCCCACCAGAGGGGCAAAACATGTGGGTGGAGAAACGCCTATCATCCACAGCAGGGTCTGGGAAAGGTCTTGCCAGACTTGAGGCCTCCCCAAGAAACCTGGACCACAAGAGTTCGGGGTCTGGCGAACAAGGGACTGGGTAAACCTGGGTACACCAGCTCGGGATTGTAGAGCTCCAAAATCGCCCAAATCCAAAAGACCTGCCATCTCATTGAGCTAGCATTCGGGGTAGGTCATGCGGGGGGGGGGGGTGCATGCTCACTTATTCAATCAATTTACCCCATCACATCCGCACGTGCATGCCACAGGCACAGTCTTGGGGCCTCTGGTTGCATCCATACGGGGGTCTCCCGCCCTCTGAGGGATTGCAATGCTCAATGACTTTCAGCGGCAGATCATCGCAAGGCCGTCCTGACAACTCCGCAGCGGGTCGAAGGGAGCCGTCCAGTGGGTCAAACGGCGTGACCCCTCGCTGTCCACCACTTCGATGCAGTGACCCTTGAGTAAGGATGGTTGATACCGGCTGTCTTCCCTGTTGAGCACTCCCTGTGCTCTTCTGGCGTGTCCACCGGTGTTGCCCATGCTTTTCCTTATCCAATCCTATGATGTCCTATCTATCTATATGTTTTGATTGATAAATCATCCTGTTACCGAGAATCGGCCGTTCTTTGTGAAAACCTATGCCTATTAAACTAACTTGATGAATAACCCCCCGGTACAAACAGATTATACAATCCAAATGAGGGGTGTGCTAATCAAGCTTCTACATTATGTTTTGTTTGCAATTCTTTGCGGCCCCATCGCGAAGCATGTTCCTGAAGAGTGTATCTAGTTGGTATGCGTTCAAACCAGGCAAGTTGCACTGTAGTGACTAGACTAGCATGCAGCACGTCAAAAGTGACCCAAGAATCCAAGACCTTTGTATAGATCAACTCCCACTTAGGATGTTCAACCGGAAGATGTTAAGGGCTATACGATACCATCTGACAACAGGCGGCATTCATCCTTACAACCCTCCACAAATAAGAATACGATAGTCATATCATGTCATATCCATCCTTTCACAAAAGTCCTTGACCTCTGGAGTAGGCGGAGATGTGCCGGTTGCGCTCGCGGATCCCATTGCAGCTGCAGCTGCACTCCGACCAGTGCTGCCACTCCGATAAGGCACAGTCGGAATCTGCAGAGCACGAGGGCATGTTCTCCTTGGGCGTTGGCCGCCGGCATCTCACAGATCCGATCTCGAGATCCTCTCACAGGAGTTCCATGTGCCAGTGGTCTATCCTTCAGAAATGTGATTCGACCCGTGGGGTCAGGATGCACGATCCTGCATCTAACAAGCCCAAGCAGTGAGATTGTGTGATAGAGGCCAGAACCCTTACTAGTGAGCGTCGGTTGAAAGCCTTTCCTGCCAACAAGGTGGCTTATACACGCCAATCCCCCCAAAACAAAGTTTTCAGGTCAGGAAGAATCCAACCAAGTACCCCAAAAGAGCATACCTGCTCATACTACCAGCTCTGGGTCTAAGTCCCATCAGTTGGCGAAAAGTCACATCACTGCATGTTGATTTGGACAATTTGATTTACATACAGTGCATTTCAAGTCTCTCACCCCATAGAAATATATATATATATAGAAATCAAACCCTTCCCTCCCTGTCACCGAGCCACGCAGAGTTCGAACTCCTCCCGGTCGCCCGCCGGCAGATGCCCACAGGCGTTCGGAAGCACATCCATGGAGCGCCGTCTGGAGCGATAGCCGTTGGAGCAGGTGGAGGAGCATTTGCTCCAAGGGAGCCAAGCGCTCCAAAGGCCATCCTGCGCGCGCGGATGCGGGTGGAGTCGGGTGGAGTCGGGTAGTGGATTGGCTGCTGTGCTCGGTGGGCGTTGGGTCGGGGGATGTGTCTCAAAAAATGTCATCTGAATCTATAATTCAGAACAATCCTGTTTTGGGGGTCCTCAATTTTGAGAAGCAACCCGCAAAATGAGGTCAAAGGTCTTGAAGGGCGTGGTGGACGGGATCTTTCTTGTGATCAATTGGCACGGAGATCTTTCAACGGTGGGTCAACAAAGGTTGATCGCAAATGATGGCACCTTATACTTGACTGATTTGGGCCCCACCATGCGGATGTACCTACACTAACCTGCCATCCCCCTTTTCGGAGGCGTTTTCAGAAACACCCTCCGCCGCCATCACCCCAGACGGCCGTTCCCAGACTCCCACGTCCCACGTCGACGGTGGCACGCATGGGCGGAGAGCCATTCAGAGGCCAAGTGCACCCACATGCTTCTTGTTCCTAGTAGCATTCTTGCTCCTAGGTCCTAGTAAAAAGGCCAGGAGCCCCTGGTAGCTTCTTGTTCCTAGTGAGGTATGCCATGCAATTCGGTCTAGCAATTGTGCTGAGTCTGACAGTGTCCAACCATCAAAACGAGCGGACAGAGAGGACAGAGGTGCGGACAGCTGTCTGAAAGGGCAATGTCAATGTCAATGACGTGTTTTCGGCGCGTCCTCGCAATGCTCCTCACACCGATGGGTGTTGCATGCCACAATGACCTGCACTGCAACTCATTGGCCAACAGCTCATTCCCACGTCTTCCATCAAACGGCTCACGGCCGAAAAAGTCACAGCAATGCAAAGTGGACAAACTCCAACTTGGCCAACCGACCCTCAAACGGCCTCAAATCCGCATGCACTCCACAAGAAACAGCAAACTTCCAAGTCAAGGACTATAATCGCCGCTAGTTTGGGGGAGAAGTTACTCCATGTTGTTCCTAAATAACTTGCCCTCATGTTTCGCCCGCACAAAAGTCATCAAACCTTGTCTCCAAGAGCCAATCTGCCATAGTGCGTGCGCCTTTGGTGCATGTATTCGCATCTGGTACCTGTCCCATCATGCAGGGCTTGGCCTCCTTCTCCTGCGGCTCGCAGGAGGCCCCCCCGCTCTGGGGCGCCAAATCGATGGCGCGTGAGCGGCGCTTGGTGCCACCCCCACAGCTGCAGCTGCAAGCACTCCAGTGGCTCCAACCTCCCCAGACCTCACTAAAGGTCAAACGTCACAAGTGTCACAAGCGGATAGAGAAATGGTCCACTGAAGAGTGATCATGTTTCTTGAAGTGTTCTTGAAGTTGAAGAAAGGATACCTTCACTGTTCAACATGTTCGGGACATGTTGGAGCACAGGCCCAAGCATCACAAACATTCTTTTGGGCGGATAGTGCGGCTCACTTGAGTGATTGAACATCATGATGCTCAACAAGTTTTTTACTTTTGCACAATGCAAAAACACACGTGTGTGTGTGTGTGTGGATGTATGCGTGTATATATATATATAGATATAGTATGAGTATATGGTGTGTGTTGTGCGTGTGTACATTGATGGTCTAGTCAAAGCATATCAAATCAGGACCGGTCTGACACCAATGAGACCCAAGACACGCAGTCCACTGCTTCTGGAGGCGCCATCTGGCATGGCTGCACCTCCTGAAAACTCTGGAGGACAGTTCTTCCCTACAAACGTTCCAGCACCTGCGCCTACAAATAGTTTGTAGGAAAATGCAGGAAAGGATAGGGCGATATAGTGCACTAATTCAAAAGAAGATGCTCCAGAAGCCAAATGAATCAAAGAGAAAATCGTGTAGTATATACACTTATATATATATATATATACATACGTTACATTACATATACCGGTTTGCAAAGAAGTCTCTGATTGCTAGTGGCAGAATGCGGATCAACGCTGTGTCCTCCCAAGACTGGCCGTATGGCTCAGCCTAGGCTCTCTCTCTCTCTGTTTGATTTGGGGTGGGCAGGTGACTTTGACCATCCCCAAAGTTGGCCATTTGTTCAATGTGCATTTGCCACGGATTTGGTGTGCCCAGCGTGCCTAGGCACTTTGTTCATCTTCACCACACTGCTGTTGAAGGAAGAAACTCGACGAAATGGCCAATCAATTTACGGCATGCGGCATGCATGCCAGGTGCTGCAGTGTCATATATATATATATACCGTGTATATATATAGTATATGATGTCTGAAACTTGCATCAACAGCATTCCGGCCCTCGGGAGACAGAGAGATAGACAAAGAGAGAGAGGAAGGGAGTGTCTGACAAACATCCCCAGCATTGATTGGTTCGTGCTGGCATACATCACATGTACGTATGGTCTCAACTGCTTTGAAAACCAGGCCCTCTCCCCCAATGCCGCCGCGGCCGTGAGCCCAACCGTCCTTGGTGAGCCCAAAGCAGCCCGTGCCTTGCGCGCCCGCAGGAGAGACAATGACGCGGTTCCGGTAGGCGAGGCCATTTCCTGAGGCATGGCTCGCCACCGGTGCCGAAGTCGGAAGCGGACTGGACTGGATGTCGGAAAGATGCTGTCAAGGCACTGAAGAAGTCAAGGTGTCAAAGACATTTCTGGTGCAAAGGGCGCAGACTTGACATAGTGGGTGGAGATGAATGGCAGCCATTGCCCACTTAAAATCAATGATTTCCACCCTTTGGTTTTGTTGGATGAAAGGGGTCCCTTTTTCGGGTCCATGAGTCTTTGTAACACTGGGAAAGCATGGGAAAGCCACAGTGCCTACGCTCCAACCTCACAAAACCCTCACAAACCCCTCTCCCCATCGCTTCTCTTCAGACTGTGCATCAGGAATCCCCACAAAACCGTCCATCGACACGTGCCCGGTCCGCCCGATCCGGCCACGCCGGGCGGCCCACGGCCGCTGAGCAAGTGCTCCAGGCAGTCCAGTGACTCAGCTGGCAGTCGTGGCTGTGAGGCACACAAGGCGCAGTAGCACAGGGCGCTGCTTCCTTCAAATAGACCTGGAGCAAAATGGCTAAGGATTCGGGATGCGCAAGCTCCACAGGCCTTCGAGGCATTCAGATTGATCATTCAGGGAATTTGCGAAGATGTTCATCAACCACACCAGCTTAGGGAACTTGGCACGTCTTCTTGTCCGACCAAGGAAAGATCCATCGTGAAGCGCCGAGGGGCGCCCCTGAAGGTCGATGAAAGAACCACGAAAAAAAGAGACGTGTTTCGTAAGGAATGAAAAAGAAAGAGTTGAAAAAACAGGAGCAAGTTGTTCCTTGTTTAGTAAGAAAATGACCAGGAATGATAACTTTTAGTAACTTTAAGGAATGGAATGGAATGGAGGTGTCAGTATCTCTACTTGGAGCTCATTTCCCAGCCCGAAGGTCGACGCGCCAGAACCCGGTGTCCAAACCCAAACGACCTCTCTGGGTCCCGCCATACGAGTATACCATCTTTCCCGGTCTGGGCCTGGGCCCGCCATATCTGGCCCGGTAGGATTGCAGAAGAGGCTGTGCAAAGGATTGATCATTTGCAACTACACACCCCTGAGCGCTCAAAGACTCAAAGGGTCTTTGGATGTCTTTGGGGTGCGTTTTCAGCCATACTCGTTGCGTTGGAGCATCTGCATGCCATTCATGGCGGCCTGCGCTTCATGGGGCCGGAAAAAAAAACTTGCGTCGAACACTCCGGGCCCACCTCCTTGCAAAAGCTTCGGCTCGAGCTCGCTACGTGGAGCAGCTCCCGCTGCCGATACTTCTGCCCCCCGTGGCAGGTGCGGTCGCAAATGGACCACTCGGTCCACTCGGAGACCTAGGTCCAGGTCAAAAGCGCCAGTCGTGGGGGTCAAGCAAAGCCCAAAAGACAGACCAGCTCCGTTCTTCAGGGTGGGTGACTTCCTCATGGATGTCATTGTTCAAAAGCAGGACGAAGCACCTCCAGCTACTAAGCGATCTAAGTGGCTAGTAACGTAACAGGGCAGTGGAACATAAGCCTGAATAGCAGGTTGCTGTGTCAGAGTGAGCCGGAGCGGTATGTTTTTATACTCATGCACCCGTTCGAAGCATTGTTCCCTCACCTTGCTCATCCCCCCATCTCACAAAGACAAAAGCTCCCAAACACCAACCGAAAGATCGTGAAACCCAAGCAAACAAGGGGTATATAAAGCATCCTCACCTTGCCAGAACTTCCAATGACTCATTTTGCCCCTCCTGCTGATCATGATCAACCACTTCCAAACAAAATGAAGCAGGACAAATGGACTTCTGGTGGTGTTATCCCTTTTGGAGAGCTTGGGTCATCGATCTGTCTATCTTCCTGCCGCGTGCCACGCGCCCCTCCCGCGCCTGACAGGTGTCCGGATCTTTGGCCGTACATCCCGCGGTCTCCACCAGTGCCGCTTTGCAGTACATGCCCGGCCCTTTGGGACTCTGAAGCACCTGAGACTCCACCGGTGAGATTCCATGAGCAATCCAAAAATGTGTTCTCCCACCCGTTAGGTCCAAAATGGTCCTCGATCAAACGTATATTCATGATTCATAACATCCGTACTATCGGATATCGACTATTGACCGTTTGAACCATGTCTCTCGTTCCACATGGTTGCACACGGCAAAGGTATAGACTTGTTGCTTTGGATCGTCTTGCCCGCCTTAAAAAGGCGGCAACAAGTAACGCTCCGTGCTGATCTTTCAGAATCTTGGTTCCCAGTTCGCGGCCGGTTTTCACGTGAGGGGCGTCGTTTGGAAATGGCCGTTCGTGAAACATGCCGAGGCTCCCGTCGATGGCGCATTCTCTGACTTCCCCCAGCACCGCAGAAGCTCCAGTCTGACCAGGCAGAGATCTGGCAATCACGGATCGGGCACTCTGTGAGCGAACCTGGGAGATCCGGCAGGACGAGGTGTTCGAAGCACCGCGTTAGAAGCACCGCTGGAAGCACCGTGAAGTTGCTGTTGGAAAAGGCGTTGAAACACTGCTGCGGGGGGGTGAATAGAGCAGCTCAGGGGTACTTGCCATGAGGCGCCCACGTTTCAATTTGTCTGGGATCTGTCTGTCACCACTTAGCCTCCCCAATACACACCTCCTTTGTGGAACAGCTGTTGGTCCGTTCCGTTGGTCCGGTGGTCCGGTTGTGGGTCCCAGTCATGGCATGACCGGTCATGGCATGGTTGGTGTCCTGTCGACATCCCTGTGGTGGGGATTGACCGAACTTCTCTCTATTTGGGGGGTCTATGACGGTCTATATATTCAGTATGATGTGGCCAATGGCTGAATTCGATGACCAGCACTTCACCCCAACAAAAAGACTTGCAAAGGAACCTGTTCCAGAGACAAGCTGCTCCCTAACATCTATATAATTATGCAGCAACCATGCTAGAACGATCGTCTGAAGATGAAACCACTCCACCTCAGCACGTATCGTGCGGCGGCCGACCCTTCAGAAGCATTTCATGTCCCGAGCTTGGTCAGGGCCACAGGTCTGATGTCCCGAGCTGGTCAGGGCCATGCACTTCCCATGTGTCAAGTCTTCTTGCAACTTGCAGGCAGGTCTGCGTCTCCAACAGGGAGTCTTCGCAGGTCTGTCCATTCCTCGGCTTGGAAGGGGCCATGGATTTGGAGCGGGCAAGGGGATCTTAGAGGGGTTGGCTGTGCTTACGTGGAAAAACGGCGACATGGATATGTCCTGCAAACTGCCATGTGAATACTATTTCCCCCCAACACCCAAACAAAACACTGTCATCCAGTCATCTCCTGTCATCCGGCCTTCAGGCCTTTTACCTAATTATCATCATTGAGGTGGTCGTTTTGTGTCTCCGACACTGTCTCCGACACATCCTGATCGTTATCCTCCTCCTCCTTCTCCTCATCCAAGTGCCCCTAATCAGGCTACAAACAGGCCCGCCCCAAGGCATGAATGTCTCAATCCAACCCTGACCCATCCTGACCCCGTGACCCCTCAAGCCGGAGCATCAAATGTCCCTCCGTGAGGATCTTCCGAAGTCGGGTGTAGCGCCCAGGGCCGCAGCTGGCACTGCAGGTGGTCCAGGGTTGCCATTCACTCAACTGGCAGGGGTGAGGATGGGGTCCTGAAGGGTCGACGCAAAGGCGGCCTTTGGACCGAGGGTAAGGCAGCTAAGGACCGAGTGGTTTGACCTCAAATCAAAGTTCATCGCTGGCAGTGCACGATAAAAAGGTCCTTTGCTAATGTCTTTTGGGGGGTGTTGCGCCCAGCTGTCTTCGAAGCTGGAAGGGTTTATGCCCAGGCTGGCATTTTCAGGACAATCGCTTGAAATTTGTGGGTTGAATTGGCTTGATAAGGTCACCGAGGCATTCCTTGAAGGCAACATTTCTTGGTAAAAACAACTTCAAGGTTCAAGTTGTTCTTTAAAAGGAACACCACGCAGAATTCATCAAGCCAAAACCTTCCATTCCGCACCAGTCCCGAAACAAGATTCCTTGCCACTGTTGTCCAACTCATGTCCACCAACTTCAGCAACGTATCCGCCATTGTGTACCCCTACGTCAGCCCGCTTTCCACCCCAATCAGTCTATTAGACCATAAGAATTCTCCCCAACCTGCCATCTGCGTCCCGCCGCCGTGTTCGTGGTCCTCCGCAGGGCCGCGTCTCCGCTAGCGCGCCGGCGCAGGGGTTGCCCGAGCGCTCGGGACTCTGCGCGACGCGCCGGCTGCGGATGGACTGGTCCTTCTCGTTGAGGCAATGACTCCATTCACCCCATTCCTGGTCGACATGGCTCACTGAAACAAACCAAAACAAGCCGGGTCTGTTTCAGGCAAATCGCTCAGCGAAGCAAGAGTTCACCGTGATTGGTGGATAGTCGAGATTATTCAAGGGGCTTTGTTTCGGAAGTGGTGTTCAATTTTAGAGACATCGACTAAATGGATATGTATAATATATATATATATATATATGCGTGTGTGTGTGTGTGTGTGTCCACTCCTGTTTCCAAGGACACTACTCTAGTTTTTCTACTCTACCCTACAAGCTTTTCTGCACAGAGGCAGGGGGACAACCCCATGGATGCAGTTGGTTGTCCAACGAAGAGGGCTGCATTCCATGGCTGATATGATCCTGGGACGCTAGGATCACGTACCTGCAATTTTAATCCTAATTTTGATTTTCAATCGCTGAGATTTCTAAGTCAGTGCAACGCCGTCTCATACGTTGTTTCCTGCAGTATCTAGATTTAAAGGGCTAATGCACACCGCGAAGCTACCTGAAATCACGCTCCACGGAGCAACCTTCTCAAGTGTGTCTTCGCAGCTTCTTCCCACTGTGGTGAGCTGTGTGATCCCTACGGGGCGCCGTTACCGCAAGAACCTGATCACTCCTCACCGAGGGAGTAAGTTTCCTGGATTTTCTCTGAAGTCCCTTAGACTGAATTTGACCTGCTCGAAATCAGCTTGGATCGTCTCACCCAGCACACGTGAAGATTACTGCAGAGTTCACTGAAATCCTTTCTGAATCCCACTGCAGAGTTAACTGAAAGAGTTTCACCCGGAAATCCATTCATTCCTTTCAAATCTTTTTAACCTTCCAAGTTTTAACTCCATTTTCCAGAATTTAATTGCGGTCATTCAATACACTCCACAACTTTTTCGACCTCACGGACCTCTATTTATTTTCATACATACATACATATTTTCACTGTCTTTGACTTGCCGAGCAGCCATGACGTATCCGTGGCCCTATTCTTTGCCGCCACACATCCATCCACAACCACAACCTACACAACCCCATTGGATTCAATATCCACCACAGGCTTCACCACAACCTTTTCCAACACTGCCACCGACTCCACCACAACACCCAACCTCACATCACTACCCATTGCCCACTGCACCTCCACCTCATGCTCAATACATCCAACCACATCAACTTCAGGCACATTTTCCAGTGCAACCTACGGCTCCCTTCGAGACTACCCAACTTGCGCAACAACATCCACATCTCACAACTCAATCACCACAATCCCAAGCCCACACACATCTGGCATTGCCACTTCAGTCTCAATCTCAACCTCAACCACCACCTCTACCTCCCCAACCACATCTACCACATCTACCACATCAACTACATCCATCACCACACACGACAAATCAAACCCCTGCCACAACATCATTTCAACCACAACAACCACCACCACTACAAGCACCTGATGTACTACAAGCACCACCACCTGATCCAACAACAATCACTTCACAGCAGTTGACCACACCAACTCCACCACCACCACCTTACACTTCAACAACCTCACCAGCGACTACTCAACCTGCTTCAGCATCCATCAACACACCCGCACAGCCTCCGCCACCACACCACATTCCACGCACTACCAAACCTACACCATCCATTGCACCCACACTCAGCACTACAAGAGGCATTTGGCGCGACCCAGATCGCTCACCACCACGCACACCTGAACACCACCGCTATTCAGCCTTTCCAGCCGTACCTTCCATTGCACCATCACAAGCTACATCCAGATCCAGGAGCCGCACTCGATCACTACGTACCACACGCTCTCCACTACCAAGACGTCGAAGCTCCGCCACACAATCCGTGGCTAGTTCTCAAGCACAATCCAAACCTGCAGATAGACAAGCATCACAATCACCAGCAATCACCCAAGACAAAGCTCACACTTCCATCCAAAACATCACTACAGCTACTACTGCAAAACACACTCCAGAGCCAACTCACCGTACTTCCAGCATCACACTCAAGCCCAACCGACATTTCACTCCCAAACATCCCACAAAACAGACACTTCCACCACCACCACCAGCACCAACACCTGCAATACCAGTCCAACGACGACCTCACAACTTGCCTCCTCCAACATTCCAACCACCCACTGATCCAGCACAATTGGATGTCTTCCAATGGCTCAACCGCTACGCACAAGCACTTGATGTAAAAAATGAACCCATGCTTTCCTACGTAGCCAAGGTACTCAGTGCAGCTCATCTCAACAGCACCCACTTTACCGACCTACAACTTCTCACCCACAAAAAATGGAGCGATGACACCAACAAAGAAGAACATTATTCCTTCCTACTACTCACAATCCCCACATTAGCGAGCAGGGGCGACGCCCCGATTCTTCCTCCTACACGGAGAGAGGCGCTGAACATACCACCTATTAAACACATTTTTGCGGCACACGTTAGCGAGGAGGGCAACATCATTTCAATACTCGAAGCAGGAGAAATCGTGCGATCCATTCTGCATGATGATCACAATGTGGGATATTTTTGTCAGGCGTTCGAATTGTCGAACTACGAGCCCCATGATGCTGCTGAAGCTGCACGCGTCCTCTTCAATGCTTCCAACATGGCCAAGAACCGCAGCGGCCTCATTCTGACGATCAAAGCCTATGGACACGGCCAGAAAGTCACTCATGGTGGCGAATCCGCAGCGAACGACTTGCTGCTCAGAGGAGAGGGGATTGTAAAATACACCCCAGGAAAATGCTGGGTGGCCCATCCCAAACATTCCAGAATAGAAGGGATAGCTTGGAAAAGCGATGCAAAGCCACCGCTCAGTTTCATTTAATTCAATCTATTCAGCTCACGAGGTTCATTTTTCACCCCGTATCTTGGATGACGACCTAGCCTCAAACAATCTCAGCCAGCCTGCCTGATATTGATATTGATTCTGATTTTTCTCACACATCGTTGTCAACTTCCTTTCCTTCCGATATGTTATTCTTGTACAGATTGATGCCGACAACATGATCTTTTTTACGGTCATTTTTCCAATTTTCCAGACTTGCAGCATGTCAGCATTCCTGGTTGATATCAAGCTTTTCGAAGAGAGTCACAAACATATCGAAGAGAGTCGCAAGATTTCCTGTGTTTTGCAACCTGCCCCGCAGCCATTTTGTATTATCTTGAATATTGAGCTCGATCCCTGACGACCACCCGAGCTATATTTGCTTCCCGACGAGTACCACGACGATGACTTCCCCTCTGGACACAGCTTTTGCCCATCGACTTCTTTTAGCACACCTTCAAGCAGCCACCTCCATTGCTACTACTTTTCAAAACCTTCCACCATTTACACCGCAACTACCACAACAAGCACATCACCCACTCACTACCACTCCACCTTCTCCCCAAAGACCAGCCAGACACACTCCTCCACCACTGCAACCGCAGCCGTCTTTCTCACGCAGCCGCAGTCCACCTCCCGCCAAAGGCAAACCATTCATGGAGTGCAAACCAGAACCTTCTCCTTCACATACGCCCACTTCACCACATCAGTTCTCACCACACCACCACAAGTCCAAAGCGACTCACCAACACAAGAACAATACAGACCTCCAGAAACAGCCTACACCACCAATCATAACGATTTCTCCCACCAGCTCGCCCAATTCACCTCCACAAACATCACCTGTTCCACCGATTCCGCCACTACCTACACCAGTACCACCTGCATCACCAGTACCACCATCAAAACCAGCACACATCCTCACGGATTCACCACACTATCCTGACAATGGAGGATGGGAACCCAGTGAAGATGAAAAACTTGCGGCCTTTAAACTCAACAAACGATCTCGCCCTAGTTGGAAATACATAGCAAAAGCACTCAACAAAACACCTTTTGATTGCAAAGGTCGATGGCAAGTCTTGCGAATTCTCTATACACCTCAACAGCCAGACAGTCCAGAAGCAGAAGCATCATCACCACACAAAGCATCTCAACAAGCAGAGGCAACTCCTCCAGCCACAAAGGATGCAAGTACGATGACTACAGAACCTCCGGATCAGACCGACAAAGAGACATAGAATACACAACAGCAGTCTATGATCGTCCAAACAGAGCTTTCCACGACTTCTCGGTGCTGAAGAACACCCCGAACTATTGATGCCTTTGTACTGTATTTTATTGTCAATTCGTACATATTTCCATATTGGCTTATTGCTTTTTGTCGTTCCAGCAGTTGCGAGCAATAGACTCCAACCCACAACACACCATTACAGCTTTCTTCCACACGTGCAGCAAAACAAGATCGGTCGCCAGCAGTGCTCATTTTGCTTGAACACTTGCCACACACGACAAACTCTCGACCACTGGAGCATCGCCAGTACTGTGTACAGACCAGTTTATTCCGTCTAATTCATCGTTTCATTGCATCCATGCGAATCACTCTCGAATGGTCTCTCCCCATTGTTGAACCGGATGAACTTTTCGTTTCCAAGTTTTTGGGTGATTTTGACCACTTTCACGTCTCCATTTTGATGTATTTGCAGCTCGGCTAGTTCAACTTAGCTCAGCCTTTCATTCTTGTACAGTTTTCTCGACGACGACATCGCGATGGATTCAGATCCTGTTGGGACAGCCCTCGTTGCCTTGGATGCCCAGATCATTTCACAACTGCGAGATACAAACATCCAGATCAACCGGCTGATGGTACTTCAACTCAATCGACTACATGATACTATTCGACAGCTACACTTAGCAGAATCCGACACCAGCACCCCAGACCCACGTCTACCAGGCAGAATCCAACAGCTCCAAACATTGTTGCCCTCGCTCAAAGCAACCGTGGAGCACCAACAGACTTTTTACCACCAATGTCTCAGATTACAACACATACCAACCACTCTACAACACCAAGTTTTACGATTGGCCGCCACTTTGGACAAGGCCCACACGACTTCTACTTCCACTTTCGAACGATCAAACACACCTCCATCCCCCAGACAACCCAAGACTGACCCACCCTCACTTACCACCAATCGACCCCCGATACGATTACATGAACGACCACATCTACCACAACATCACAAACTACTGGAACAGCCACTCCCAGTACGGCAACAGCACACTTCCACAGCAGCATCACACTCACACAGTGCCAAACATACCCACAAACCACCTCAACGCTCCAGATCACACTCACGACACACACGAAAGAAGCGGCAAGTTGCGGCTCCGAGACGTCATTCAGACCGCACATCACCACCTCGCATTGCCAAACATAACAGCCCTCACTCCCACAGCACACGTTCTCCACAACAATCCAAGCATTTCACCAAACATACCAAACATCGCAAACAACCCAAGCGATCACAACACTCTACTTCTCGCTCCAGACGCTCTCGGACAAGACGCTCGCGTACTACCAAGTCACGAAGAAGCCGTCGCGAGAGATCCACAAGATCGGCCCACCATCGCTCCTCTTGCAGGACAAGACGTCAACTCTCACCAGCACCGACTCGAACTCACTCACCCAGCCACCAGACCGAACACCACACTTCTCGACACTCTTCACATGCCTCTCCGACGACACGACCAGACTCGCCCCGCACAGAACCACCTCCTCTTACACCTACAGAAGACACCAGCGACAGCGTCTTCGCTCTACAGCATTCACCCTCAGACAAAACCGCATCAAACATTACAGCAGCAACACCTGCTCCTTTTCCACTACATCCAACACCATCCCAACTACCGCCACCACCACCACCGAAAACACCACCGATTCCAGCGCCACTACGAATTTTTCCAAAAACATCACCTTCCACAAAACCATCACAACCACCACCACCCCAGACAACACCCTTACGACCAAAACCACCATCGTATCCACCTCCACAGCAACTTCTTCCTCGCCAAGTTGACCAAGATCCGGCGCCATGAGAGCTACCAGCGACATTACAATTCAGTCATATTTATATCTATATTGGATTATATTTCTACAACCAACGTCAACTCACACTTTACAGCAGGAAGCACCACTTCCCACCTCCAAACAAACATTCTTTACTTCAAGATACATCCCAACACATCGCTAGACTCCGACCAATAGCACTCGGAAGTTTCACCCATTGCGTTTCACCCTGCAACCTCGAACAGAATTCAAAAATGCAGAGTTACTATTTACATTTGCATTTGCATTTCAACACAACAACCTCACACTAACTCTACAGATGCAACATTTATGTATTTATTTACAGACACAATCTTGTACAGATTCAGCTTTTCCACACATGATTTTACAGCGGCCTCCGATGATACTATATCAGCCACATGCTTTATTGCTTTGTTGCGACTATTACTAGACAGGACTGGCTTTTGTTGATTCTTCTTCTACCACAAGATTTGCTTACCAGATTCTCTTCATGCAACGGTCTCATGACCTCTTTTTACCATCACTTGTTACCTCAGCCTTTTGATTCCAACTGATTTCATCGACATTTCCTAGACCCTCTGCTTGGCCACCATGGAAGCGGCATTTTGGAGCTGGACTCATGACACACCAGCAGCACACATTTATGGCGTATACACTTCCCAACACAGCTGCCGCACCACCATCTACCACACCAGAGAGCAGCTCCATTCATTGCAACAGACAATGTACTTTGACGAGAACATTTACCCACATCTCCCTCCGGCATTGCTGGACCGCATACTTCGAGTCAGAGCCTTGGTGAATCACGCAACAGACGACCTCACAGCTGCTTTAGACCACATTGAAGCGATCGGCCGTTTCCCGCCAGATCAACTGAAAGGCAAGGGCAAGGGCCAGGGCAAAAGCAAAAGCAAGACATACGACCCCACCGAACTCACAGATGATCCAACCACAAGCATTCACCAAAGCGATCTTATTTATCCATTTACACCCCCACAAACCATGGCACCACCTCGCACCACACCACCACCTGTGACCCACACCACAACACTTGAACACTCACAGCAGATCGCATCTCAGCAAACTGCAACACCTGACTTCCCACACACAGCCCTTGCACCCAAGCCTTCTTACACCTGTATGCACTCAGCCAACAGCTGTATTTCACCTCCGCGACCAGTTAACCTCTTCCCTACCCAACCATCACAACACACTTTCCCACAGCAATGCGACACTACCCAAGTTTACAACATCCGCATTCCCCTACAAGGACAAGCCACACTGACAGCTATCGGGCCGATCTCCGCACCACTCGCATCTCCATCCAACAGCACACCTACCATTTATTGCCTGCCGACACCCACCAACATACGACCCAATCATCCAGAAGCGGGCACGGGACCTCCGGGACCCTGGTGGGATGATGCTGGAGCGCCACCGTGAGAGAGCGCCAGACCTAATTCAAGGTGTTTGATTCTATGTACATGGTTTTTCACCCAACGCCTCCAGCGTATTGACCCTTCCAGCTATGACAAAATACTTTCAGTATTGATTCTATGTTCGTACTTATTTTGCTCTTCGAGATTTCTGATTTTCGTTTTTCAGACGCTTGCCACTCGGGCTTCGACCGACTTTTCAAGTCGCAATTTTGACTTCTCTCCAGTCTCAATTTTTCAACTTTTCAGCCATTGTGGTTCAAACAATCAGTTTCGACTACCTTCGTGCTCATTGCTCCTTCTTGTACAGAACTACAGTGCTTCCCATCATGGACGCGCATCAACAATGGTGGCAACAATACTATGGCACTACGACACCCACTGCCGGCTATGGACCTCTCACCAATGCAGTTCGTCATCACTACCAACACCCTTACCACCAGCATCATCAACATCACGCCAACATCCCAGCTGATCCACCCACTGCCTCTCCAGCACCACCAGCAACGTTTCCACCCGAACCCCTGCCCCCACCCGCAGCATCTCACCACCCAACGCCTCCACAGCTTGGCGTGGTACCCCCCAACATCCCCAACCTACCTGACACATGGACTCCCAGCGACACACATTTGGATACGAACACCGTACATGGTCACACCTTGTTTCGGACGATTCAGCCGACGCAATGGTCCAGGAAATACAACCTCGCAGGACAACAAGTCCTCGATATTTTTCCATGGCAGCTCAGCCGCTTTGGCCTCCAGGACCACAGCCTACGCATCCTGTCCCAAGGACGCTACACAGGCATTGTCACCACCAGATCTATCGCGGAGGCGGTCTTCACTTCACAATTGCTGCCGGAGATGAGGGCCCACAACCTGGACATCGACAACATCGCTGAATATTTGCACCAACAAGCAGATCAGTCCATTCCAAACAAAACCACAGAAGCCAAACAATTCATGCAACCACTTATTTCTCGCATCATTGACTTCCTACGAGGCCTTACACCACCAGCCGGCGAAGGCACAGCACTCCGAAAGCTCCAGCAACAGACAGATCGCTTGCAACAACAAGAGAGCGAACTCCAGCACGCTCGCGACAAGCTGAAGAATCATGGCATTGCACTCACACCAACCAAGCCAGGGTCACACCATGCCCCATCATCCGCCACCCACCCACCGCATCTCCCACTCCCAGCCGCTGCCGCCATCACAACCACCACCATTCTTAATCCCACCACACAAACACTCCATGACAACTCACCAGCCAACTATGCAGCAGCTGGCATTCAAAAATGGCTCAAGACATTACCACCAGCCACTCAGACACAAGTCACCAACATCCAGCAGACTCTTCGAGATGAACATATCACAAAAGAACAACTCCAAGAAGCAGCTACCCGCTACGGCATCCCGCTTGCTCGGGTCCTCAA
This sequence comes from Durusdinium trenchii, assembly GCA_963970005.1. Classification (NCBI taxonomy): domain Eukaryota; class Dinophyceae; order Suessiales; family Symbiodiniaceae; genus Durusdinium; species Durusdinium trenchii. The sequence continues at coordinate 364,520 of CAXAMN010028027.1, forward strand.
GCTTCCCCCACGTTCACTACAGCAACTGGTCGCGGGCTCGGCATTGGCAGCCTGACTCGTACAACAAGCGCTGCATCAACCAACACATCACACCCTACAATCTTTAACAACATTACACACAGCGCTTTCACACTTTGTCCATTTCACCCCCTACATTGACAAGTCACACGCTATGTTTTCTGTCAGTCTTATTCACCTTACATGCCTCTTTGCCTTTCCTTCGCAAACACATCACTCTATACAATGGCGCTCCCGTTTCAACCAACTACAAGTTACACCACACACTTATCACTACCAAATGTTCACACATCCCAATGCGGTCTATGCCAAGCTCTTTTTCAACCAGCATCACACAAGACACCAGTACCACCAACATGGACATACATACATCGGCTCTACCAGCATCACTATCCCCAAGCGAGAATACAATCGTCACGCAAAACTCAAACAATTACACAACAACCACCCAATTTCAGCTGAACTTTCTCTACGCTACTGGCACTCCAAGAACAACCTCCACCACTACAGCACTATTTACCTTTCCCATCACGACACCTATGATCAAGCATGGACCTACGAACACCTGCGGATCCAAGAATGGCAACCTACACTCAATTGGCCCTATATCCAACGACACCTCAAACTCAAAGCCTCAGGTTGGCAATTCTCAAAACACCGCACCACTTTCACACGGATGTCCACTCACAAACGTCTCTTCCAACGGCTACGACGACGACAACACACCATTAAGCAACCCCACCTTCACACAAGTCAACGCCTACACGCCCTGACAGTTTTACGCGAGCTCAGCAAGCATACACTTTCATCTTTTCAAACATCAACAGCCATCCGCAGCGGCAAATACACTGATCTCGAAATTTACGCCTTCCGTCGAATGGCCGCCAGCTTAGAGGAACCAGATCGATCACGAGTTCTTCACCTTCTCCACTCAGCGCTCAGCTTTCGCAATCTCACTCCACCCAAAGCCAACAAACCCCTTACCATTCCTTTCCTCTCCCACAGTACCTTCTCGTCTTCCACGGAAAAATGGTTTCGCACACTGATCCAACACCACATGCATCACGTCATTCCCTTCCACCCCCCTACTACCAAACTACGCGAAGCAGCACACAAGACTTTGCGTTCCCGGCTCTACAACCACAAACGTTGGGAAGAACTCTTCTCCGCACATCCCACAGCAGCTGACATGCCATGCAGCTGCCACCACATGCACGCCTTGCTTCGTCCCAACCACACACCGCCGCTCTACGATGGTCACTACGTGCTTACACTCGAAGACCTCCAGCTCCCCAGCCATCTTGAGCTATTCCTACAAGCCAACATGAACAGCACTTTCTTTCCCACAAAGACACAATATTTCCAACACTTTGAACAACAACTCACTTACTGGCTACGACACCATGGTCTACCCACTGCTCTCCATCAACACAGCCTACCTTTTCTACACCAACAATGGAAACAGCACATCGGCAATCTTTTATACACGCCCCGCTTTACATCCCGCAACGTTACACAACTTCAACAGTTTCTTACAGACAAGCTGGTACTCCATCATGCTGACCATGAACTACAAAACCTACGACTCTTTTGCCCACAGCACTACTTCCACGGATGTCTCACCACATGGAATACACCACAACTTTTTCTCCCACTACCAGATCTCACAGCCCAACAACTCCACCAATTTCTCACACAATCCTTCCCAGCCAGCATTCGCAAAGCATACCCCTGGGGCTTCCGCACAAAATTCTACACACCACATGGAGTAGTTTTCCTCAAACAAAAGAAATCCTGGCGAAAGGGTAGAACAGTCATCAGCTATTTCAGATCCATTGCGGGCACATTATTACGAGCCACCTCCAAAGCATTAGACATTATGCTCCTTCATCTTCTACCACAACATCCAGGCCAATTATCTATACCCAACCTTTGGCAACACCTCCACAACCATTTCCAGACCACACCCGAAGACATCCACCTCACACCGATCAACGACGACCTTGTCGGCTTCTTCAACAGCGTACCTCAACAACGCCTTGTCGACGCAGTCATCAGCCTGTGCCACCGCTGGAAAGCACAACACAACACTACCACCATCACCATCGATGTTCAGTCTACCGGCAATCCCCTCCAACACTCACACATCGGTCGACACTACATCCACCACCCACAGCAACGCACACTTGACACACAACACATTCCTCTTATCGTTCAACAAGCTCTTCACTCATGCATTTTCCAAGCTTGCAACACCTACTACAAACAAATTCAAGGAGCCGGCATTGGCAGTCAGCTCTCACCAGCACTTTGCAACGTGGCAATCACGCTCATCGAACACACTTGGCAAACCACATACCACAACTTCTTACACCAACCAAGCCTTCACTTGCTCAACACTCGCTATGTCGACAACCGATACATCTTGCTCAACGAACAACACAGATCAGCACTCCCCATCACTACATTGGCCCATCCTGAATTTTATGAACAGCCAGTTGAAATAGAGCCAGTGGACAACGACCATCTACTCGGTTTCCTGATTGACCCTCTCAACAGAACCGTCACCTTCCAACTCCCCACCCATTCCTGGCAGATTCGTGATCCGCAGTCAGCAGGGAGTCACAGACTACGCCTTTCAGGCTTACAATCACGCCACCACACACTACAAAAATACACTTACCCAAAACATCTTACACACACGACAGCACAGAAGTTGATGCAGCTATATATGGCCAAAGGCCATTCACCCACCCGCACACTGCGCCGCGGCGCTGCGGCCAAGAGGAAAAAGACTATGTGCCAGCACTTTCGCAGACTGCTGTGATATGCATTTTACAGTATTGAACCTTTCAATGTCAAGCACTTCCACTATTTATTATCCAGGCCCTACCTGATCCGATCTAGTTGCGCCGATACGGCTCAGTGTGTGTGTCCACTCCTGTTTCCAAGGACACTACTCTAGTTTTTCTACTCTACCCTACAAGCTTTTCTGTACAGAGGCAGGGGGACAACCCCATGGATGCAGTTGGTTGTCCAACGAAGAGGGCTGCATTCCATGGCTGATATGATCCTGGGACGCTAGGATCACGTACCTGCAATTTTAATCCTAATTTTGATTTTCAATCGCTGAGATTTCTAAGTCAGTGCAACGCCGTCTCATACGTTGTTTCCTGCAGTATCTAGATTTAAAGGGCTAATGCACACCGCGAAGCTACCTGAAATCACGCTCCACGGAGCAACCTTCTCAAGTGTGTGGCAGTTGCGATGGCATGTCTGATATGATGGGTTTTAACATGGTTTAACTAGATGTAGATATCTTAGATGTGCGTTGAAGCTGTGCATGCCTAGTGGACCAAACCCAATTGGCGAACGGCGACCCGACCGCCCCGAGGAAAGAACGCTGACCTGATCAAGTGGCGTGTGCTACACATCTATTGTTTTTCCAGGGTTTTCTACATCCCTAAGTGGTGCAGAAAACCCTCCTCGTTCTTCAACAGCTGGTCACTCGTTCTTCAAACCCCCCCCCATCAGTCCCGGCTGGTCGAACCAAAATGGGCCGGCAGGGCCGACACCGTCGACACCATGTGGGTCGCAGCACTTGAGGGGTCGTCTTCGATATGGCACTGCATCGATTTGTGGGGGGTGTTGAGGAGCCCGGCTGGTGGAGTGGCGCAGCTGATATCAGCTGATCCAGCTCCGCCGGTCACCAGGCGTTGCATGGGACTGAGGGGGCCAAACGACCTGTGAGACCGGGGTGACAATCATTGATGTAAACCAGGATATGCAGATGTCTGTGATCTCACACCGATTTCCCAAAAGAAATCGGTCATCAACCTCTGAACTCGGGGTATCTAATGTATATAGATATTCCATACGGTTTTGCTCTCTTCACCGGATAGCATCCTTCCCAACCTTGCCTCATTGGGTTCTGCCTTGGTGTCGGGAAGTGGTGGTAACAACCCTGATCATGGGTCCCCAAGGGCCCACGAAGCCGGACCAATCACCTCCTCCCAGGTGTCCGTCATCTCGCAGTCGACGGAGGGCACGATACAGCCATCGTCATCGGAGAAGGGCTTTTCCTTCCTGAAAAAGAGACGGACTCGCTTCAGCAGAGACCCCATCTGTTGTAAGGGCGACCTACCTACCTACCTACCGTAGCCCCCTGTGCACTTCCGGTGGGTTTCTCATCGGGAAACCAGCAACCACCCCAACCTCTTGCTGTCGTTTCAGTGTTGCTGTCGCTCCCACCGGCAAAGCTGCAACCAATCCCGGTGACTTCCACGGTGTTTGTTTGCACCGGGTCGGAGCGTTTTGGGTCGGACGGAATCGGGCGGATCCCAAACCAGCAGCTTTGGTGATAAGCACATGGATCGTTCTTGTGCGAGGTTCTAAGCTCTTCCAGTACATCCTCCAAGTGGACCTTTCAAAGTATGTCAAAAGGCTGCCAGCATGGTCCACTCTAACTCATGATACTCATGAGTGTCCATTGGGCGAGTGGACTAGCTGCGACTCGCGAGTGGACTAGCCTCATCGGTGAGTGCCCCCTGGATCACCCTCCTGGGGCACCACCTGGTGGACTCCTACAAGAGAAAAACCATCTAAAAGGTACCGAAGGGAGTTCCTTCCTGGCCTTCTCAAGCACCTGGTCCCCCAAAAAGGGGTACAGGTACTTGGAGTCTTTCTCAAGCCTAGCACCTGCCAAGTGTCGACTGGATCTTGTCCCCATAGCATGGCAAGCCACACTGATTATTCTCGGCCTGGTCGCGCCAGGAGACTCTGGGTCCAATGGTCCACGCGGTCTAAGCTTCAGCTTAAGCATCTGTCATGCTTAAGAAGAAGACCGCCTTGAAGTCATGGCTGCAGGAAGGTGAAGGAATCGTTGCTGTAAACCCGGCCCAAATCATGGAAGAGACGGAGGTCTTTGATGGAGATCTTACATCCTGGCCGTGGTCAAGTGGGAAGGCCAACTCACTGGGCCCATATCCCCCCAACAATGATCCCCCCAAACGGTTCCAACCCTTTGGAGCTCCATCCTCTTTCATCCCCTCAATCAACCTCCAATTGCCCATCCACCCACCCCGGGTGACCCCTCCAGTCACCGGAAGACGCCTGGATGGACCGGTGCCGGAACATGAGCCCGGCGCAGCCGGTGCCGGGGAACCACTCGCTCCACTCCGAGAAGAGGCAGTCCGTGGGGACGCAGCGCACGCACTCCTGCAGCCATCCGCTTCCGCTTCCGCGGAAGCGCCCCGGTTGGGCGCTTTAGTGCCCCCAGACAGCGAAGTGGGTCGAAGGAGAAGGAGCGAAGCGAAGGGGCGAACCGAAGGGGCGAACCGAACTGTCCGAGTCTGTTTCACAGAGAGGTTGATGCAGCAAGTGAATCGCTTCCAAGATCGGTTTATTTCGCAGTCTTGTGGTCACCGTAGTCACCGTGGTCTGGTCCTGGGGGGATCACTCAAATGCGCTTGGACCGTGAATCGCTTTAGTAAAAAAGGGCCGTTTATACAAACATGATCAAAAATGGCTGTTGATGTTCTTTCTTGTGACCATTGTCCCCCAGCAAACCACTAGTTCATATGCATATAGCGACACTTTTGGAGTCGGAAATGGTAACAGGGGAGTCACCAGGGTCGGCAATGGTAGCCGGCAAAAAGCATGGGAAGAAGCACCACCCTTGGCATGCTCATGGAATGACATTCCGAGGGTCAACATTTCTCTGAGCATACCCCATGCTAGCTGCAAGTGGATCATTTCCATACCTTGTCATACCCTCAACATCCCAAATCCCAAGCACTGAAGCTCAAGTGATCTTCTTTTCCGCGATCTGAACCCCTTTGGCCACCCGAACCCGCCGAAAAGGACCCGCCGCCCCTCCCGTCCGGCAAGTCATCGCAGGAAGACCACTGCTCTTCGTGGCCCTCGCACTCGTGATAGAGAGAACCAAACTTCCGTGACCTGCGCCCCTGGTAGACCTGCCGGCCGCCCCCCCCCCGGCGGCAGAGCGGCAGAAGGCCCCCCCCCCCCACGGCGTAGAACCCCAAGAAGCTGAGCCGCAGCCATATTGGCGCTGCAGTCCCGCAATCAAAAGGGAACTTGGAAGATGGTGATTTACTGTAGCATGATTGAAAGCAGGATGATGGTATGACAGTTTTGTTGGAAAGATCTGAACTCTGAGTTATCTATGGGCCGTCCCTTTGGTTCACTTTTGACCCACACTCACCTGGCCATGGTTGGCATGGTACGCTGATTCGGGCACGTGGATTGGATCTGGTAGCTCGACGTGAGGGACAACATCGTGGTAAGCTGCATGAGGCATTCCCACTGGTCCGTCTGCGTTGTCTGATGCGTGATCGTGGTAAGTAGCATGTGGTATGTTCACAGAGGGATGGCTGTGGTAGGAGGCATGTGGCACCTCAACTGCTTCGTGGCT
>CAXAMN010028027.1:370980-426424 GCA_963970005.1 Durusdinium trenchii
TGGCTGTGGTATGAGGCTTCTGGCAACCCCACTGTCACGTGAGCGTGATAAGCGGCATGCGGCACCTCCATTGTTTCATGATTTGAGGCATGGCTAATGTAGGTTCCTCCCGGCAAGTCCACAGGTACATCAGCAGACACCCCGACTGAAGCTTCACCTGCATGGTCAACATGCTCGCCAGAGTATGGGACATCACTAAGGCTCATTTGGCCCAATGCCCTGCAGCATAGCAGCAACCACCATCTCCTTGTCTTCATCCCATGAGCCGCGCCCCAGGGCCCTACGAAGAGTAGCCGTCGCTTGGGCACAAATGAGATCCACGGCGGTTCCTTCATCGCCGCGAGGCAGCTGTGGAATTTCTTTCAACTAGATGTCATACACCCCGTCAAAACTCTTGGCCTCCTCACACGGGTATTTTAAAAAAAAGGGAAAAAAAAAGAGGGACGGGGGGTTCAACAAATGTCCTGAGAATCCCACCTTCGGCCCTGTGATCCCACCGAGCTTTTTCACCGCTCACGACAGCCGCGACAGCCGCTCACATAGCATGGCTACTGTGTAGAACATCAGGAGTTACAGGTTTGAAAGGGACATAATCAGTGTCAAACATAGTCTGGTCGGAGGCTGCAAGCCACCTGAAGACTGCATCAATAGAACAACTGCTTCAAGTCCTGTCTTTCCCGTAAAACAATGTCCTGCAGATCGTGAATGGGTTTGGGCGTCAACTCCTGTTGGTCCTACAGGTTTGCGATGCCACTCCTGGACATGCCACGCGGTCATTCGTGGACGCCAATGGATCCGAGCCCTGCCACATTGAGGGTCCATGTGTGGAGCGAGCCAGTCAGCTATTTTCACCAGCATCCAGTGACGACTTGGCTCAAAAAAACCGCAAACTCTGCCATGAAAAGAATCTCCTACACACCTCAGGACCTGAGCTACCCACATAACATCTTCTCATGTTGAAGTGCTTCCCGTCTCATTGTGCATCTTCACTTGGCCCACTGCCGAGGCATTCGCAAAAGCTCACGTTCCCAGCGTGCAGCTTTCAAGAGCTCAGGCCCAGTCCCACGAGCGCGTTGAGCGCAGGGTGGTCTGGTGTGCTGGTGACCTCGGAGGCTTGAACGGATGATCCTCTAGTACCGTTCAGCAACTGAATCACTGAATAGCATGCATGACTCTGGAGGTGTCACCCATTCACTTGCACCAAGAGTTTTGTGTGCTCAAAAGAGGATGCATCAAACAAGTCTTGCGGGTGACATCGTTGCCCCAGGATGCTGAGGGATCTGCCGTTGGCCGTTGATGAAACTCTCCGACCTGGATGGTCGTTTACATCTCCATGTGGGGGGGGGCTGCATTCATCAACAGTTCAACTCCTGCTATTGGCCGCCACTCCACTGGCTGCTCGTGAGGCTCTTGGGGAAACAAGGCGTCGGATCATCGAAACGTCCACAGTCCGTCTGCACTGGGTTTGCAGGAAAGGGTGGGTCTCTGGGGGGAGTTTGACTAAAAGGTTTTGTATCGTCCGACTTGGATCTTCGAGATATATACATGTTCGGAGCAAAAATCACAAATGTCCAATAACTCCAAGATACTCAAAGTGTCTGTGGTGGTCATGGTGCTGGTGCTGGTGCTTGTACGGGTGCCCGTGGTCTTGACCGTGGTCACTGCCCCAGTCGCGGTGATCTCAGCCACGCTCGTCCTTGGATGCGACAGAGAGGCCCCACGGCCTTCCCGGAGTGGGGAAATGAGGCTTGCCAGCAAGCGAAAAGAAATCTCAAACGACCAAGTCCATGATTGCATACAACATTGCGGGAAAACATGGGACAACTCCGAAGTATGTGCACAATTGTGCACGTCTGTGCTATTTGCATGCTATCCCTGCCACTGCGCCACGACAGCACCTTTGAACCCGTGACCCTCAGCTTCTCACACTTGGATGACTGAACACATCCATGTTAATAGCTCTCCAATCCCCAAGGCCATGAAGTCTGAGTAATCCACACATGTGTATGATTTATATTATCCACCCAACCTCTCTTCTTTCTTCCCAAGCTCGTGGTGCTGGTGCTAGCTGCTTGCACTTGTGCTGTCCGTCGCCCCCAAACCACCGAGCAAGACGTTCCCGGCGGCGCTGGGAACAGGCGCAGAACACAGAACGGCGCCAGCCAGGTGGGCCGTGGTTCGCCGGCCCGGCTCCATCACCACTGGGCAGTGGATGCCTCCCCCTGATCAGAATGGATTACCATGATTAGTTCGTGAATGTTCGTGAGAAAAGGAAGCAAGTCCAAGGAGTGCAAATTCCCTACCAAGCGCGGATCTCCGTCTTAGGAATGAGAGGGCTGCCAACACCACAACCCTGGTCGTTGTGGAGGGCACCTGGTGGCCAAGGCATTCTGCGGCTCCACTCCCCTTAGACTTGATGAATTCTTGCAAAGCTACACTCATCCCATTCGACAACTGAAATCCCCCAAGAAGTCTAGCAAAATGCAAGTGGCCACACTCTCATGCTGTTTCTGTCATCGAATTAGTCCACAAAAGAAATTGATCCCTCACAGCTAGTTTCCTGAGGCGATCGTGAACAGAGCTGCAAAAGCATCCTTTTTGCAAGACAACCATTTAACTACACTCCGACTCGCTAACATGGAAATGGAAAGCCACCTGTTTGTAGAGGAAAATGGTCTTCACTGGGGCCATTTTCCGCATTTTCCACTTCCATGTTAGTGAGTCAGAGTGTAGTATTCTTCAAGCTGATACATTCCCAGAAATGATGATGTTCATTTTGCCCAGTGTTCATTTCTGCATTCTGCATCTGTCTGCCACAAATGAGAGCGAAACATACAGTCCGAGACGTTCTGCCAAAAATCACATACCTTTGACACCCATAGGCCTGTGTTCCACGGCAGCTCATCTCCTTCACCAAACCCAGGACGGGGCCGCAGAGTGCAGTCCCTACAAAGCGACACCGACGAAAGTGTTCCCAGTCGGGAAGATTCATAGTAGCTTTGTAGTAAGGCGAGGAGCTACTAGTAGCGTCCTTGCTCCTAGTAGCGATGCCCTTTGTTACTAGTAGCTTCTTGTTACTAATGTTCTCAACATCGCCCCCCGAGTTCACACTGGACATGGATTTGCACCTGTCTTCGCTTCCGACGAGATCACCTTTGGTCCGATGGGAAATTTGGCCCTGACCACCATACCCAGGGAAACACGGGGTGCGGACTGAGAAAGTCATTTAGTCCTATCTATCTATCTATCTATGTAAGTCTATCTATATATTGATTATATAATTAGAGTTGCTACCTCTATAAGAGTGCATTGCTGGCATTGCTGGCCACTTTCCTGTTTCGTGCTCACCTCGGGCGATTTCGCCCCACAGCCTTCGCAGACTTCGCGACTCGCCAGTGCCGCAGTTGCACGGAGCCAGGGCCATTCCTCACTGCTCTGGATTCGAAGTGTCAATCTGCTCTGGACTGGCAGAACTCCCGCAGATTTGGGCGTTGGCACTGCCAAAGGAGGATGGAGCTAGTCGGGAACTACGACCCTTTCAGCTTTCAGTTTCCGGGGCCGCCTCTGGCCGCGCCTCTGAACGGTGAGGCGAGACAGCTCCGCTCCTCATCGAAGGCTTCAGGGCCTACCATGAGAAAAGGATAGAAAAGGGCTGAATGTAACGCTGCAGGAGGGCTGAATGGAACGCTCATGTAGTAGGGACACAAGTAACATAAGCATGAAAATCCTGTTGCGGGGTGAAAATTGACCAGTGAAATCCAGTGAAGCGATCAGTGGATGATCACTCCAGCATCTCAGACTCTAGCTCTGTTCTGCTGCAGGAGACCGCTAACAGCGTGGAATTGTGTGGATCTACCAACTGCCGCGATCAACGAGGAGCCTCTTCAGCTGCACCTCGGAAGGGCTCGTGCGTCGCAGCTTGAAACAGTCGCAGGGCTCGTGAGACTGATTCTGCAGTGAGTAGTCCTGTCTGTTTGAAAAACGAACATGATTGAACTGAAACCACTGACCTGGTGATTTACTGGCGCACCTGGGTGCGAGCCAGTCATCAACAAACAAGCGGCAAACTCATGACAACAATAGACAATAGTTTTTTGTTTAATATCATAGTAACATGGCTTCAGGGCACCGCCCATAGAATCTATAGAACCCTTCTATGCACACCAACGAAAAAGAAATAGCTTAGTTTGTACATGTTCTCCGGCGCAACCCCCCAAAAAGAATTATATAAGCGGCCGGACAACCTTTGGACCCGATCTAAGGGGAACACGCCCAGCTTCCTTCGCGGCATGGAACCTCAGCCGTGAAGGGAGAAGAGGAGCCACCGCAGCGGACGAAGCCACACAAATGCAAAGAGCTACTAGTAGCTTCTTGTTCCTAGTAGTATGGCCAGGAGCAAGAAGCTAGTAGCGTCCTTGTTACTATTAGCGATGCCCTTTGCTACTATCATACTAGTAGCTTCTTGTTCCATGTTTGAAGGGTTGCATCTTCTATCCATGATTTTTTGACCGTAGACAAGAGGCACACAGCCCCGTAGTTGTAAACCGAGTTGTGTTTGGATGTTATTTATGTGCATGCACTGCGCTGCCCTAGTGACCTAGTGATGGCGACTCCTGGAGACTCGTGACATGAGTCCACCTGTCCCATGAGCCCAGTCCGAAGTCCAGTCTGCGCTGAGGGGAAGGCGTATGATATGGATCTGTGAGTCGCAAAGCCCTTTGGCTAAGCCATGCTGAGCCAAAATGACTGTGCGTGCCACTGCCTCGCTAATTCAACACTCCTTCCAGGATGTTCAGCACGGCAGGGCTCCGCCAAGTGACAATTTCACCATTGCACATTGCACAAGACATGGCCAAGCTCAGTGAATGCCTCGTCACATGGAGCGGTCTCCATCCCAACTGTCCAACAAATTATATAGCCCTGCCAGCTTGGCTTGACCGGGGCTTTGTTGCGGCGTTCCCTTCTGACGCAGTGGTGCAAACCCTTTGCGTCTTTTGGCACGACGAGTCGCGCGCACGCCCACCTATCTCTGGGCCATTTGGTCGGTCGCTGATCGTTGGACGACAGTGGTTTCAAAAACAAATCGACATGCAGTGTCTGCATTGGCGGCTAAGCCCCGCCGCAACAGATTGGCCACAATTGAACTAGATAAATCACTACCACTACGTGTTCTCCCATGCTTCTCCTGATAATGAGGTGATCTTCTACACTGCACACCTGTCCCCCAACGGTCTTCCAGCTGTCTTGCCCCTACATGTGTGAAAACGCCTCACCTGCGCCACCCAAAGTTGACACTGATCCCCATGCCAAAAGCAGAAGCATTGCAGAGATCCGGGGCGTCTGCTGCAGGGCAGATGACTTCGGGGGCTCCTTGGCATGGGAGCAGTTCAGCCAGCACATTTTGGTGTTCAATCGGGTGATATGGTGCCTGAAAGGATGGCCCCCCAGCCATACAGCAGGGGCTACCAGGGGCTGTGATTCGTACGGGCCAGGTTTCTTGCGTCCTTCCTTCCAAAAAATAGATGGTTTCCAACACACAAGTGCTTCGTTGATGTTACAAATGGCCTGACATGTTCCGGTCGCTTCGTCAGAGCACTTTTGGGAGCTAGCTCGCAGGTTTAAAATGTTGCCAACGAGAGAGTGCATGTCCCATGCCCCACAACGCCCACGGGGTTTGGGAACACAGGGTTGCTGAATAATCATGATATATATTATATAATATATAATATGTAAACATTGCACTTGCACCAACCTCGCAGTCACAGGGTTGATCAAAGTGACTTATTGTGAAAGAACCTGGTGATTCTTTCTCAAATGGTCAGAAAGAGGCCACTGCTTACGTGGCTTCTCTTCCTCTGTCAGCAAGCATCTGTAGTGGTGGTGTTCGTCGTCGATGTGGTGGTTGTGGAGGTCGTGGTGCTGGGCTGCTCGGTGAAAATGATCGTGGCTGTCTGGACTTCCACATGCGTTACCACCACCGTCAGCGTCGTGGGTTTCCTGCGATGTTTCGGGGTGCTTTGCAGCAAGCGCAGACGCTGCTAGGCAAGGTGAGAAGAATGGAAGGATGACATAAGGACCATCAATTGAGGTCATCATCCCAGTGGACGTCTCTGTCATCAGGAGGGAGAAACACCGCTTGTGAATAGGCAACCTTGCAACCTGAGGGGGGACGCCTAGCACTTCCATAACCGCATTCCCTTGCAAGAGAACATCAGTCAAGTCCAGGAAAAGCGCTTCCAAACCTGTTTGACGACGCAAAACCGTGCTTTAAAGAAGGATATCCACTCCCCATCCCCAACAAAAATGAGGCAGAACGTCGGCGCTTCGTCCGCACGTCCTGGAGCCGTCTTCGTCCACCTCTGTGGTCGTTTTGGTCGTTTCCGCCACCGTCGTCACGGTCGTGGCCGCCGGCGTGGCGGCCGCGGTTGTGGCGGCCGCTGTAGTCGCTGCCGCGGTGGTCACGGCCGTAGTTTCCGGGTCCTGCCTGGCCTGCAGCTAGGGACTGGAGTAGATGATAGTAGATGTGTTAAATAAAGAGATCTGGGAGAAGATGCACCGTTTCATGATGATGGAATAGTAAAAGTCACTGAGTCACTAGTCACTAGTAGCTTGATATTTCTGAGCTGCCTGGGGAACCATCTCTATTTGGCCATTGAATGAAGTGTGTTTCAATGTGATATTTGGTTAGATTCTGGTGGTGGGTTGGCAAGGCTCTCCGGACAGCTGCACGCTGGTTGAAATCGACAAGTCCACACTCTTTGGGAACTGGAGAAGCGATTAGCTTTTGTCGGATTCAACACCTGTGTGATTTCATCATCCTGATTGAAGATGTGTGGACGTCTGTTTATCACTGTTTGACAGTTTGACCCTCCAAATTGTCTTGAGGCCAACCTGCGTCATGAATTCTAAGCTGATGGTGGATTCACACCAGCCTCGTGCTTTTCGATGTCCACCAGGCTGGCATGTCCCTGGCAGGCGCCGTTTGTTACCAACCCCTTGAAGTGGCAAAGCTGCCTTTGAACATGCCTACCTTGAGGGTGATCATCCAATAAGGGGCCCTCAGAACTGTCGACCGTCTGCAAGCGAAGGTAAAGCCCTGGGAACCTTGATGGAGCTTCAACTCGGCGCTGTGTGCCCGTAGCTCTCGTGTCACAAGGTCCCCTATTCGGTTGCACTCCTCCAAGCCTCACGTAGGTCGAGTCAAAAGGGTTTGAAAAACTACCCCGGTACTTTTGAGCCTCAGAGGTTTTACCACCTGCTAGAGGGCTCAAGCGCCTCCACGACTGAGCTGAAACCTTCCACGACTCAGGTTGCTGTCCGCCCCCCAAGAGCTAGCCAAGTCTAGAGACCTAAAGACTCGGAGGGGCCAACGGTGAGACCTCTTCATGCCGCTAGTTACAAGGCCAAGGCGGCCAAGACAGAACACGTCCAAGGGGCTTTGGCAACTGACTCCACCTCTGTTCGCTGCCCTTCTCAGCCCCTGACGCGCACCTCTGATCGCATCACCGACTGCACCTGCAAGGCGGTGCAGAAGTTCGGGCAGTCAAAGGTGGAACCTCCGTGACTCTTCGCACTTGCATTCCACAAATCCCAAAAAGCCTGAATTTCTTTTGGGATGTCTTTATGCCTCTTTCTAGAGCATATTTGAACGTTCCACTGTATTTGCAAATTATGTGGTACATCTGCTCCATAGCTTATGTACCTGGCTGAGTAGGTGCGCGCGCCTACTTACTGCCGGGGGAAACGAAGAGCAACCACTCTGCTTGGGAGGTGCCCGTATTGGGGACAGCGATGGGTGGTAACTGAGCTGAAGAAGGTCCGTCCAAAAGATGTCGATCCGCAAACTGCCCAGGACAGACCTTCTGGATAGACCTTCTGGCCAAGCCGAAACACCTGCACCTGCAGAACAAAACCGCACCTCCCATGCGCCATTGCCGTCAAGGCGCTGAAAGGTGCGGTTGTACAGCTCCCAGGGCACTCACTTCAACCTCATCGATTGATCCCGGTGACCAACGGGAGTGGGTGGAGTGCTCCGCGGACGTCGTTCCTCCTACAACCTGAAGAATGCGAAAATGTTTGTGTTTGATAATCTTGATATAGTCATCATCACATCATAGTCTCGCGCGACCCCCAAGATCTTTGTTTCCTTTTTCTGTGCAACTCATGATGAGGGGAAAGGATTAGTAGACTCCCATAGGGCACTTGGAATGCCCCAAACCTCCATGCCTGAAGCATCCACCGGTCTCTCATGGTCTTTCTACGTTGACTTAAGCTCCCATCCCCCCACCCAGAGGCCTCCTTCGCCACCTGGCCATCACCTGGCAACCGCCGAAGGATCTCCGCGCGGTTCGTGCGTCTGCTCCGCGGAATTCATTCGTCCGTGCCTAAGAAGAAGTTCATCAGCACCAGTCTGAGGGCGCGAGCCATCATCATGCAGCTCCTCAGTGATCAGACCATGGTGAGATAATCACGAATCATTTGGCCAAGCCGTCCTCTCTAAGACATGTTTGTTGTGGAATTCTGGGGAGGTCGATCTATGAAGCTTAGGGAATCCTGGGTGCCCGGCATTGATGCAGTCCAAGGTTATGCAGACCATACTGAACACTAGCTTATTGAGCCATGGCAGCTGCGCATTGAGCCAGGCGCTCCTGCATGCCTCTTGCCTCTCCCTGGCGCGCTACCGTGACGGTAGAAGACCACTAATCCACCGAGAGTGTGACCCGTTTCTGCCCGATGGGCCTTGCAGGGAACACATAAAACTCCTAACATCTTCTAACGTAGCGCGCCAAATTCCAACATAAACCCTCCAGAAGCCAGATTGTTGCATGCAACTCGTCTTCCAGTCAGGGACGAGTAGGGAGCTAGTTTGGCGAATGCCCGAAACAGCGAATTCCAAAGCCATCCCCTCCCTGTGACCAAACCGGGTGGGCTCTGTTTCGACATTGGCGCGCTGGGTCAGATGCCCTGCAACTCTCCGTGAAACCACTCGCCCTCCTGTGCCATGCCATGCGCATCCACGGTGCGGCCAAAGCCGTGTAGCAAGCCATGTTCAAAGGTCCCTTCCAAGATGCTGCCATCCGGCCGCACCTGCGGAAGGCAGAGAAGGCTTCCACTCATCTTGAAGGACTGCTATATGAGACCCAGACTTCCAAGAATCCTCCTGCAACCTCCTACAGGGCCAAGCCTTTGACGGAAATGAATGGCAGGAGCGATTCCAAAGAGTTCCTTGCTTCACTTGGAGAGGTCCAAATTCCGCCGTCCTGCTCATGAACCTGATGACTCAAAAATTCGCGACAGGACCATCAGGGACAACACCACACACCACATTCTACCACTAAGCGTTCTCCATCATCTCCATGTTTCTGGGTTCTGGAACCCAATGTCTTCCAAAAACATTACCCAAAAATGAGCCCATGTCAAAACCCCCACACCAACGGAGCGTGCATCAACTGTCGCGATCTCATCCAACCATCGACCATCCGAGTCCAACCGAGACGCCTCACGGCCGGAGCCCTCTTGGGAGCCATTCACCACTTGCCCCTCGTAGTGGCTGCCGTTCTTCAGCAGACCCTTTCCGGCGCAAGTCCAGAGAAAGCCTGGCGCGTTTGCGATGGCGCTTCCGATATGAAAGGCGATGGCTGTTGCGCGTGGTGGGGGAAATGGGACCCCCAAAAAGAATAAGAACGGCTTCAAGCGAAATGGCTCATGCGCCATCAAGCCCATGCCATGCTTAGCCCTGCGCTTTTGGGCGCTTGGAGGTGTTTCACATGGGGTAACGGCGCCTGCCTGCAACGTGTGAGAGGGTCTTAGTCTAATAGACTCCCAAATCTGGGGCCCAACTCTCTTCAAATACTCCACCCAACTCCACCCGATCCTCGAAAAAGGGAACATTGAAACCCAAAACCACATGAACACAGCCTCCAAACGTCCAGCAGGGACAAGCAAGAAGCGCCACCATCCTCCACCCTCCAACACCCCACCTTCTTGGATCTCTCCGTCGAAGCCCCGCCCGCTGTAAGGATCGAAGATTCGACCGCAGCCGCTATCCGGCCGTCCCTCCCGCCACTTCCCCTCGAAGGTCACCGAGGGATCCGTCAGCCTGGGCTCCGGAGCGCTCCGAAGCGCCGGTGTTGAACCGACCACCCTCGCAAGACCCATAGCATCCTAGAGTCTTAGAGATTAGAATCTGTGCGTTCCAAAGGTCATCCCAGAAAGGAACTCAATGAAGGATCACCTGGACCTATGTTTTGGTGAGTAACTTTGGCTCAAGTTTCTGAATGTTGCTGATGCTGACTGAGGAGAGTTGCTTTTCTCCCACTCTCGTGGACCCTTCTGACATCTCTAACCGTCTAGGCGGCAACCGCGCAGAATCTCAAGAACCTTAGCCGCCTTGGCGGCTAGCAGCTGGTAGCATGTTAGAAGTAGAACACCCCGGCCCCATTGAATGCTCTGGACATGATCATCTCCCCACGGCATCGTCGGAAGTTGGGCCGCATCCAGGGCACGCGGGAAGCACGCCACTGGGGTTGTAGCGGAGGATGGCAGGTCCACCACCATAAACCTGAAGGAAGAACTCCCACATGGCCTGCAGCTGCTGATGGCCCCACGACTGCAAAAAACACCCTCGTTTCCGGGTCACCAGAATGCTGGTCACCATAAGTGGATTTTAAAAAAACATGGAGGTGATACACCACGCCCTACCAAACAAAAACCTCTTAAAAGGGTCCTTGTAGCAAAATCGACACGGACCAGCTTCAGAGCCTCGAAGCGCTGCAAACCCCAAACACTCAAACACCCAGGATCTATCACGCTGCAACCAAGCCTGCTCAAGGATCTGGTAGTCCTTGTCTGGATCAGAGCATGCCGGGGCAAAGTCTGGTTTCACCCAACTCCCCTAGAGTCAAGACTATGAAAACAACTGATGTCCATCTGACTTCTGGTTTCTTACCCTCATTTAGTCAGCACTTAGCGAAAGGAACGGCCTTGCAAAATTGGACTCTACCTCACTTAAACAAATTAAACAACAGCTTCCTGCGAAAATGACACCAAATCCAACAATGCGACTGCCCCTATTGGCCCATCATCCCTTACCGTTTCAACCTCCGACGTCCTCACATCCCCTGGGAGGCCCACCAGTTGCCTTCCCTCCAAGGCTCGTGCTGAATACCCTCCTTGCTGGGCTCCGGTTGAGGAAAGTCTTGGGCCGGAGCTGGGCAAAGTATGAATTGTACCGTACTGGGTTAAGCATACTGAATTATATATATATACTGTATACTCATGAGACTTCATGAAGGTGCTGATTGTTTTCTTCTCCTCTTCTTCCTCTCCTTCTACATGAAATATAACTTAACTATAACTGTCAACCCCGAGATGCGATCGTCCAGCAAGCACAATTTAAACTCTACTTGCAGTTTGTGATCATTTTCGAGTGCTGGTGATTAACAGCACGGAGCTCAAAAAGAACTTGCAAAAGAAAATGCCTACACCAGTTGCCCGAACCCCTTCCTCGGCTCGACGTCGAGTCTCCTGAAGCCCGTTGCGCAACGTGCCGTCGATCTCAAACAGCTCGCCGTTGACGATCGGCGACGGCTGGCGATCTTTGGTCCTCGGCGACGACCAGCCCGCGACGGACGAACAGGGACCCGTCCGAACGACCCGCGGGCGGGTAGTCCATGAAGAACGACCTTCAGATAACACCAAGCCCCCAGGTCCGAGCTCCATTTCCGAGGATGTCACAAGTCTTGGATGTGTCAGAAGGGTCATGGAACTGATGCACGGTGCATCTCCATGGCAATCTGCATGTTGAAGACGAACAATAGGGCATTATACTCCTCATCAAATCTCTCTTTAAGGGATTTGAAGAACCTGAGCATGTGAGGCGGGAGTTTGCTAGGATCATAACGACGCCCGGCAAAGGACACGGTTTTGCAGAGGCCATCATTCTCGTGGAGGTGGGCATGGCTGCACACTCTCTTGGGTACTTTCACTTCCACTGCCATGGGTGTAGAATTCAATCAAAGCAGCACGGACGGGGCGAATTGGGTGTTCAAAACTGTGCTTGATCCTGCAGGGAGTTCAGCAGTTCAGCCATTGGGAGCCCAGAAATGAAAGGCAAAAGTTAAAAACCACGGAAGAAGTGGAAAGATGGGGAACAACAACAACAACAACAAGTTCGTGGTTGGTCTTTGTTGCTCACCCTTTGCCAGACTGGCAACTTTGATTCCATTCAAGATTGTGTACTGCTCTGTCGGTCAGAGATTAGCTGGGATGGTCATGTGCCAATGCTGTCGCCAGCAACATCTTGGCAACCGGTTGCAAGTGACTTGGGAGGTGTTTGTTGGCAAGGTGTTTGTTGACGGTCAACATCCTCCCCGGTGGCTTGGTCTCAAGGTGGTTGGATGGGCGTTTTATCTGGAGGATCTCATCACGTTCGACCATTGAGAGTAAGTATTGAGTATTGTGACTCCCCCCGCTCCGGATGTTCATCCCAATCCCAGGCTCTCCGCCATCACGCGGCCCACCCCAACAAAGGAGCGCCAGCTGCGCAGCCACTTGGAGCCTCTGGTTCCACGGCGAATTGCTGACGAAGCATTTTTGGAATATGAGGTCAGTGTAGGTGAACGGCTGACCCGTACTGTACCATATATGCCATATGATGACATCATGATTACCATCGAAGAACCTTGGCACCTTACAACCACCCATAGGCACCCTGTGGCACTGATAGGCACCCTCACGCAACCCCTGAAGTTGTTTAGGCAGTGGAGAGAGTGGTTCAACCAAATCCTGGCAGATCCTCTCCCCTTGCGACTAAGCAGTAAAGAACACCTCTGCTCTCACCTATTCATGGAAACCAAAGCCATGCAACTCGCAGACCCCAAGCAAATCACGCAACCTGCGCCATCAATTTGGAGTCATGTCATGACTCATGACCAACTAGCAGGGAAGGGCCAAGTGACAAACTTCCTAGAAAATAAAATTGAAGAGTCCCCTTAAACTCTCCTTTGTGGATGCATCCGAGCAGTTTGGACCAAAGGGTCTGTCACTCAAGTCGTGACATGGCTGGTGCGGGAGTTGATCCTATAAAGAAATAATATAAGAATCAGATTATTGACAACAATCATGACATTGACATCAATCCTTTACATGCCCTTCTCCCGTTCTCGAGGCATATGTCGCCCAACTTGCAAATGGACAGCCCCCCTGTCTTCTCCGCCCCACGTGCCGCGGCGGAACCACGCGGGTTCGTGCATCGCTGCGGCTGGCGAAGTGTTCTTGTGGCCGGGGAGCTGATGATGTAGCCAAATTTCCCAGGAAGCCACCAGAGCTGTGGCATCCGCTTGGCCAACAATGCTTCGATCTCCTCACACCGCTTCAGCCCGGAGAGTTCGGGAGAGCCTAGATGTGGCATAGGTGAATGCCGGTGACCCAAGACCTAGGTGATAGGCTGAGCACTGGTACTGCCCGGCATCTCCAATATCCTATCAGCCCAGAAAGCCATTTGGGCTATTCCAAGTCATTCATGTGCCCCCTCTCTTCAAGAAAGGGTTACTGAATCCAAATGTGTGAGGATGCCGAATTCAGATTCGCCCTCGCAGAGCTTTCATCCTGGAATCAGTTGCACAGTCCGTTACTGGTGCCTTGCTGTCCTGCAACTCTGCCAGGCCAATGGAAAAGCCCTCTGTCACCTCCGCACCCTTGCATCTCCCATCATCTCCCTATTGCATCCCCCGTTCCACTCTCCTCCACTTTCGCCAGCTCCTCTGTGCGTCTCATGTGCAGCAGCGCCCGCTGCTCCGAGGGCGTCAGGCTGGCAGAGACGATGGACCTGAGAAGTGCGTGAGCTGGAGCCGTGAACACCCGCGCTGGCTGCGTTCCGTGATGGTTTCGGTCTTCTTTTGAGGCGTTTGGGCAAGCACCAGCGAAAGCAAAGAGGCGGACAATAACCACAACCCCTCAACAGTCTGCCTTGAGATGGCTCAGAAAGGAGCCCAGTGACAGTAGCGTCCTTGCTCCTAGTAGCGATGCCAGGAGCCCCTAGTAGCGTTCTTGTTCCTAGTAGTAAGGCCAGGAGCAAAACGACTACCCAGACAAGTGTCCATTTGTCCAGCTGCAGCTGTAGGTTGGGTGCCGGAGCTAAGACGCACCGCCGCGAATGCTCTGGAACGTCGTCGGCTTTCACCCGCTCTCCACACACGCAGCACTTGATCCTGTAGGGTGCATCCGGCTTTCAGAACAACTTTGTAATTTCCGGGTGCTCGATGTAGGCGTTGAGATAAGAGAAAACCAATAAAAATCATTGGTGAAAGCAAGATGCATTCACACTTTTCATGATGTTCATGCTTTGAGGGTTGTCCAGGTATCATCAACATGCATCTGAATCATGAATATATCTGAATAATAAATATATAGCTCTTGCTTCAGGCTTCAGCATCTGCCCTCTCCCTGACATGTCGCCAAACCCTTAAAGTCACTGCCCGCCTACTGTACTCCTCTATCTCATCCGCTGTAAGTGCCTCTTCCATGGCCGGACGCCACGCGCACCGATGACAGGCTGAGCCTACGCTTCATGACAGGCTGAGCCAAACGCTCGGCTGCGTAAGACGTCCAAGTCCTTCAGCAACTAGTAGCGATGCCCTTGCTCCTAGTAGCTTCTTGCTCCCAGTAGTAAGGCCAGGAGCCCCTAGTACGAGTAGCGTCCTTGCTCCTAGTAGCGACGCCCAGTCGCTCCTAGTAGCTTCTTGTTCCTAGTCGGACTTCACCCCCTTTGAGCGATCCTGACCGATCTTTCAGGGTGTCTCTCTCTCCCTCCGGCGGCGAGCCCCAGACCCGCACGGAGCGGCGGACGTGGGCGGACGAGCAGTCGCATCTCGGAGCATCTCGGAGCTCGTCACGCGTGGGCTTCGCACAAGTTCAAACCGCCCAACGACTGGCAATCCCAAACGGATTGGAAAAGACTTCTATAGAAAGCATTCCGCCTCACTTTGATGACCTGAACGTCACGATCTCACATTTTCCACTCGCTTCGCGTCTGGTTTTTACCTCACACGACCTGAACGTCCTCCGCTCCCAGGCCACTGGCGTCGTGATAGAGTCTAAACCTCGGTCCCGGGAGCGTTCCAAACCAGAAAAAGAACGCATTCCATCTAGGAACAAGGACGCTACTAGGGGCTCCTGGCCTTACTACTAGGAACAAGGACGCTACTAGTAGCTCCTGGCATTGCCACTAGGAGCAAGAAACTACTAAGAGCGACTGGTCGAAGGGACTGCGAGGGGGTCCACTGAGCAACTAAGCCAACTAGGGCCACAGCTACAGCATGCTAGAGCAACAAAAAATATTACACCGGCATAGACCCCAAATAGTGATCAAACAGAAGCACCTGATACAAAAATGCGAGCTTCCAGTGAGAGCAAAAGAAAACATGAGAGCTTCCAGTGACCAAACCAATGGGGGAGACTCACGTTTCGGCGCACTGAAGTTGAAGGTGCTGTTCCACCATATGATATGTGTTGCCTCGATGTAAAATAAAACGACATGATGTTGCAAAAGAATATGCGCACCAAAAGTGCCCGCGCAAACACCACAACTGGATGTTGCGCATAAAATGCACATGGGATCACACGGTGATGTTTGGAAAACTCAGGAGCTGCACTGTTGGCGCATTTTGTGGCACGCATACATTACATTACATTACATTGCGTTACAGTACGTTGCATAACATTAACATTACATTACATTACATTCATTACATTACATTACATTACATCACATTACATTACATTACATTATATACATTACATTACATGCATCAAAACATACATACATACATACATACCTACATACATACATACATACACAAATTCTCACTTACTTACATTACATTACATTACATTACAATACATACTTACATACCTACCTACCTACCTACCCAACTAGGTCCACGGCGGATAGACGGCCGTGGGGTAATGAAGGATGGCCGTGGGGTAATCAATCTTAAATATGCGTAGTTCCATTAGGAATGATGTGAGCGACAATTCATCATTGGAATCATGGTGAGTTCCATGCAGATTTCGGTAAAATCAGAGTTTCGCTGAGGCGAAATGGTAACTTCGAAGCATTCTCGAAACTACGCAACTACTTTTGGCGTCAGACATGTGTGCGACTTTTTCACTCTTCACAGGAGCTGCTCCAAGCGGTGGGAGTCATATACACTGATAAAACTAACGAATAGAAGTCATATATTTATCGAAGTCATATATTTACCAACCGTGAATATAGTGAGTATGTAATGAATGATAATGTGTCCTTTGATATCTGATAGAACGACTTGGAGTGATGGTTTAAGGTCAAGCCCCACAAACCCCTTGGAGTGATTGATAATGTTCCCACACTGCTAGCCACAAACCCCACAACAAATTCTGAGTAGTCCGTCAAACCCTGAAAATCCAAACACCAACGGTCCTGGTCCAAAACTATCTCGAGGGTCAAACCAACCAAAGGATCCCCACCACGAACTTTACTCCAAACCAAAGTCAAGTCGTCCAGATAACCTGGGTGAACAGTGAACACGAAACCAAGGTCGAAGAACCAGGGGTACCTCGTCCACGTCCACAAAACCCGCCAACCGCAACAAAAGAACCAACGAAACGCACCAAAAAAAGAAACAAAGGTTGCGGCATCTCTGAACTGAGCCAAAAAAGGATGCAGTGTCTAACCGAATGTAACCCGCAAGAAAATAGACTGAAGTAAATAACATGCTACGCTACAGGTGTGCTAATAAGCCCCACCTCCACCCCCCACAAAAAAATCACACACGGTGTACTGTAGAAAACAACATATCTAAAAAAACTGTATGAAAAAAAACAAACAAACACGGCCGTCTATCCGCTGTGGGCCACCTACACGCGCACCCATGTACATACTTCCGTGCATACATACGCATACGCGACATCATACTGTGTCTGTGTTAACCTGGGACGCGGCAACTTTTTCTGTGAACAGTCAGAGTGGTTGGTCTGCTCTATCTTCGCAAAACTGCACCTATGCTGGAACGGCATTTCTAGTTGGAAACGTGAGTCTGCTCCAAAGGCTGCATGAGAACGTCGGAGCCTCGAGAGTAGTGCCGTGTTGTGTGTGTCGATGAAGCCTGGCTCTACATTGCCCTTACTATGTTTGAACGCTTGCGCGTGATGCGTGCGACACCGTGGAGCTGCACTGTTTCCGCGCGCATGTTCTTGCGCGTGTGTAGAAAAAACACTGCACGCCAGACTGTTCGAAACAGCCAGCACCACCAAGCACCGACACCTGTTTTTCGACTTGCGCCGACGCCTCACAGCAACACAGCCAGCTGACACCAGCACCAGAATCAGCACCAGCTCTTTCTTGAACGAATTACGGGATAAAAAGGAAGGACATGTTGATGATGGCTGTGCTTGTGTATGGCGAAAACAGGGACCCATCCGAATGTCTCCCATTCCGTCGCTTCCGTCGGACGGTCCCAAACCCGTCGCTGAACAACTGAGATCGCCACTGGACTAATTTGCCCGCACTAACACCTGGGGCGCTTTGACAGCGGTGTTCGTGGGGATATGCGTTTCTGCCTCCGGTGGAAGCCGCAAACACCATCTGAAGTGGAGAATGGTTGGAGGCTCAACAGGCTCGAAGACAAAAAAAGATATGCAATGTATATAAATGGCTTTGCTAGACTCACTGGGCACCTGAAGTCACTGAACAAGCTAGCAACCGAGGCCAGCAAGCAGCATCTTTGGAATCAAACAGGCTGCTTCATCGGGGCTACTGGTTTTGCAGCTCCAGATCAGATGTTCAAATGCGGCTGAAGATCTGCCGCCCTTGACATCAGATATAGAGACCTGAGCTGAATGAATGCCTGTGCTTCATCTGGCCCAGTGGGGTGTCTCCGAAAAGAACCAGGAGAGGGAGCATTAAAAACATAATACAGACAAACCCATTAATTTCGGCAAGATCCTCACAGTGTTAATTCAAAACATCCTCACAGGATCTGTCAAGTGCAGTGCGTGTGATTGCTCATGGAGCTGAAATCCATTGTGGAAGGCCATGTTCTCACCAATCACATGCAAGGCCATATGGCAACCCACTCACCAGCTCAACCAGCCGCAGGCCCGAGAAAAACTTCAAGCCGGCTTGGTCCTGGGTAATTACATAATAGATCAATATAATAGTTACTTGCTGCAGTTGAACATGGACGGAGGTTTTAAGATGGTTTACGAAAAGAACGTAGGCACCCCATCGTCCTGACACAACTGAATGTTCATCCACGCGGAGGTTTGGTCTTGAAAACAAGCATGGTGGGCCAAGACATCCCAAGACTCAAGACACAACTCCTAGGATTTCGCACCGCACCCATGTCTGTCCACATTCTGATATGGCTTGGTGACTCATGTTCAGGCCCTGAAGGCCTGGTGGAGCTCCGGGCAACCCACCTCTGAAGAGCCTGGACCGTGCTGCTTCTACCCGTCCCAACCGGCCAAGGCGCATAAATCTTTCCTCCATGCTTGGAGGCTAGAGGGTGGGCGATTGGTGGAAAGGGATCCTGAGTGAAGGGGCGTAGTTGCCGGGTTGAATCGCATGAAATCTTCTGGATGGGCCAAACAGGGTGCTGATTGCCTCCCAAAGTCCATTTAGCACATGCTGCTAGGAGTGCTTGTGTTGCAAAGAATCTTTATCTTTATATCTTTACAGTATATTACTAACTACCTCTCATAGCAGTAGCACACAATTGAAAGCTGATGGCGTACGGCCGCAGGAAATCCCATAGGTATTGCAGGCACTGGTGGTTCCACAACAGTTTCTGGCCTAGTTTGCCGAGGAGCTCAGTGGCTTCGAGGTCGACCTCTTCCGTTTGGATACGGTGGAACCACCGTTTTGCCCTTCCAGCTGTTCACGTTCTGCCCTGAGCCCCTGACCATGATGGGTGTATGTTAATGTATGTTAAACAAGAGTCCGGAACCGCCCGGTTCACTGTGGAGAGCAAGGGCCAGCACATGGAAGGCTTCTTTGAACAACCCCCAAAACCCGATCTGCTTGTCACGCTGGTCAGTGAGTCACACGAAGGGGTTGGATTTAGGGAGGCGAACGTCGACTCGGAGACTCGCGCGCTGGAGCCCCTTCGGCGGAAACTGTGAATGTCGTACAATGTCAGTCTACATGTCATGTCTCTCTCTCTCTCTGATATTATTGACCAGAAGGGTCTTAAGAGGTAAAGCAGGAACTTCCATGTCTTTATGGGCCCAGCCCACCAAACGCCACGATGCTGCCAAGTGTCTATCCAACCGAAACTCCCCTTAAATTCGACGACGGTCCTGAGTTTGCACGCAGATTCCATTCTCATCGGTTCGGGACTAGTGAAGAACCAACATCGGCAGCCCTGTCACCCATCGGCCTCCGCGAACACTTGATCACCTCCAATGTCACCCCCATATGGGCACCCCATGGGCGCGAAGTTCTTTCAGCCAGGCATCCCATGATAGGTCTCAGTGCCCACCTTGGTCCGCGCTAGCAACCCCGCAGGGCCCGACGGGCCGCTGGCACCCGGCGCTGTCGGGGAGAGGCGTGGAGGTACCACTTGGGGCCTCACACCTGCAGGCGAGGCAGTCTCATGCAGTCACCGATCTCTATAGAAGCACCAGCTGTGAACTTTGAGGAAATCACTTGATCAAATGCCCTCAGCCTGGGGGGCGCGAGGGCGCGGACGCCGACGGTCCAGGTGGAGCACCGGGCCCGCCGCAGGGGGCGCTGCCCATGCTGCCGCCGCAGGGGGCACCCATGCTGCCGCCACAAGGGCTACCCATGCCTCGGTGGCGGTCCGACTTGGCAGGTCATGCGCCGTTTAGGCCATGTTAGGCCAAGAATGGCCAAGAATCTGTTGGAGAATGTTGCAGAGATGTCACCTCTCAAAAGTATGCAGAGTTGCTTTGTAGCCCTCTACATTGTCAAGAAGAGTGAACGGGAGTTGTGAAGTCGTGCTGAAAGGCCACCCACCAAACCTAGACTCGACATGCACTTGACAACTTGCGGCTGTTAAACCCATCGTTTCACCATGTCGCAGATCGGCGCACTCAGTTCGGACTCTGTTGGGAACATGGCCTACGTATTGGACAGGAGAGGATAGGACTCAGGACAGGGCAGGAGAGTGCGGGACAGGATAGGAGAGGATAGGATAGATTGATGTGCTTAGACTCCTGTGACACTGCCATATCCTGTGTAACTGACTCCTCTGAGAAGGATCTCCCCGGCTTGCTCCTCTGCCGGCCTGCGAAAGGAGGGGCTTGTCTTGAACAGTGATACGGATGGTTCTGCCAGAGCATTCATTTCTTAAACAAAGGGACGTCCAGTCTGCACCACCCAGGAAGGCAACAAATCCACAGAAGTAGAACCCCTGCAAGGATGCTCCAATCAAACACAGTATCGTAGAAGTATGGACGGTAGGTTGCCTCTTGTGTCCCCATCTCCTTTCCATATTGACCGTGAAAGTCTCTCCAACTCTTATTCCACGAAAGCCTTCCATGCCCATACACATCTGAGAGATACTTGAGTTACAGCACTGTGTGCACGCATTTAATGTGTATATATATATATATAATATACATGTATATAGCAGCTTAGCACAAATTGATCTTCTGTCTTCGGTCCTGCCCTGCAGCCAAGTAGCTGCCAGGCCCTTCGCTGTAGTCCCAATCACCACTCCAGTCACCCTCGTAGCCACCCCAGTCACCCATCCAATTACCCATGGAGGGCGGCATGGACGCCATCATCTGGTTGAACATCCTGGGCGTTCTTTCTCGCACATCAGCGGACATTCGGCGGACTTGTGGCGTACTGTCAACGAAAAGGAACTTGCTAAGAACCCACGTACCCCTAGAGATACATTCATTGTCTGCATCCATACCTGCTTGCAGTAGAAGATGAGAAGTCACCAAAAGCATCCAAAAGCCAAAGCCAATCCCGCAGCCCCAGGGAGTCACGCGGCACGTCTACCATAGTGGATCGGGTGAACGGACTTGGTTCAGCTTCTCCGGCATCCCACAAGACAAAAGCCAATCTTTCTTCCACTCGGGACGTCTTGGCTCGACGAGACCTGGGTGGTTTTTCCTGTTTCATGTTCCGGGGTTCATGGATCGAAGTCGTGCAGGATGGGTTCACGAATTGAAGTGGATTAACTTCAGCCCCTTCTTTCCGAGAGGCATTTGTTGATGTTTCATCATTTCATTCATCTGTTCCTCCTCGTACTTCTTCTGCTTCTCAGCTTCCTGCTTGTGCTTCTCCTCAAGACCCAAAGCCGCACCCATGGCGTCTTACGGCCTCTTCAGACCCAAACATCACCAAAGGTGCTCACTTTCGCCGATCATCTGCGCGTTTGGTGAACGCCCTACCAGCCGTGGGACTCTCGAAGTATCCATGCCCAGGCGTATCGTACTCTTGGTAGTTCTGACCTAGCAACAACCTTCCACGAGCTCCACCAAAAACCACCCCTCCCTGACGTCTTGGTGTCCGTCTTGGCGTCCGAAGACGCGCCACTTCCATTCTCGCACTTCCATTCCCTATCCCTATCGGCTTGACAGAAATGGTTTTTTGGAGATGCCGCATGAGAGACTCCTTCTCGATGCTCCTCTTGGCCCATCCTGAGGACGAAAGCGGCCACGTAGCCGTTCGCTTCGGTGGATCTTCGGGGGATCCGCGCGGGGAAAGCCATCCGGATGCAACTGGATCCATCTGACTGGACGGTTTGACGTTTGAGGAACAGGTGGTTCAGGCTTCTTGGACCGATTCTTGGAGCTCCCATTTGTGGAGCTCCTCCGGTGGAGCGGCAGGGCCAGGCGGCCAGTCTGGGAGTGTCAAGACATGTCACCTTCCCACCGAGGCAATGGAATATGCAACAAAATGTTGGAGAAAAAAGACGAATTCCAGGAGGCTGAGACTCGGACAACACGCCTTCTCTCTAAAAAAACACCAAGTTGTTGCGTAGTGCTGTGTTGCTGCCCCCGGCAGAGAAATGGATGTGGGGATGCAAAGGGGTGCAAAATGGCAAATGTGTCAAAGACCTTGCGATAGTTGGGCTCCACCAAGCAGCTTCTCTAGGTTTCTGAACGTTGAAACAATGACTAATAGGCACAGGGTAGGGTTTAAACAGCCAACGGCGGCCCGGCCAGTTTGGAAGCGAGGCACCCATATGCGTCTTCGGCATGGGGAGGTTTTCTCTTCACCCCCCGTCTCTGGGGGGCCGAGCACGGGGCCGAACAACCACATGTAACGCGGGGGCCGGGGCGGCCGGCCCTTGAGGAAGTCACGACTGCGGTGGTGGAAACGCGAGGTCGGTGAAAAGTGAAGAACCGATTCTTCAGCATCCTGGAAAACGAACATTTCGGCGTTTTCCGGGCTCAAACAGCAAACCTTGAAACCCCAGGGTTCGATGATTTGGGTGTATGTTCTATTCAATCTTCAGTGTTACCAATTCTTCGCAGCATAACAGCCCTTCAAAGGCACGAGCATGGGCACCGGGAGACACCTTTTTTTCCGCCAAGTCCTTTTGGAGGGCATGTTCTTCAGCACCTGAGGGCTCCAAAGTCAGGAGGTCACAGTTCAACCCACTCGGCACAGTCCTCTTCATGTTTGATCCCGCCCAATGTTCTCACACACGCAGAGCCCCACTCCAACGCACCCTCCGAAGCGGACAGCAGGACCTCCCAGGCTCTCAAAACCCCTCATGTGAGTGATTGCGGGTTCTGGTACACAGTGGTTGCTCCCAAATATGTGTTAATTATCCAAGTCTTTTTTCATGGCAATAACGACACATACGCTGCGATGATTTACAGCATGCCCAACAACTTGTCTAACTTCTACCTAAGGAGGTCACTCCAGTGACCTGTGATCGACATTGTCTCCGCCGCTCTGGCAGAGGGCCCTGAGGTACGGACAGCCACCCCAGCGCGATCACCAAGGCCTTGGAATCACACGCAGCCGCTCTGCCATGGGCGGGGATGACATGCTTGGGGCAAAGAATATCAAGTTGTTGTGAAATCCATTCAATTGCTTGGAAGAGCTGGGTGAATTTGTCAACCCCACGAACAGTGCTGTTTGGGACCAAGCTGGTCTCTGTCGCATCCCTTCCACTGATTCTTCCACACTCATGTAGACTCTTGATTGGTAACACCCCCCACTTGAATTGGAAAATCCTCTTCATATGGGTTTATGTATCTCAAGAGTCTACATGACCTCCTCCCATCCTTCGGCCCAGGCACGTACGAGACCGATCGGAGCCCGGCTCCGCTTTTCTCCCCGGGCGGCGCATAGTCCACACTGTTGGAGCCCGAAGCCACCGGCATGCGGCGGCTACCAGACATGGCACGGGATGCGGCTGACTCGCTCTGCTCAATGACGGTGTGCTGCGCTTGCCTTGCTCGGAAGTGCCCATGGAAATCCATCAAATTATGGTGTGACTGGCTTTCTGGCCAACCCAGGGCAGGAATCATGTTGTGTCTTGCCCACTGGCCCATCCAATCAATCCCTTCTAAATCCTTGTCCCGTTGGGGCAAACGTCCCCTGTTTGGTGTTTGGTCTCTGGAGGTGTTCGTCTGATGGCTTTGTGCCTTTGTGTGTCCAATCGCACTTGCTAAGGCCTTAGCTGCCTTAGGAGATTTGATCAAGCAGCCCAGCTCCCTTGCTGGCCAAAATGGAAAAAATGAAGCATAACCACCGGGGCCTTACATCACGTACATCCCATGTCTACCCTCTCGGGGGATTGCACTCAGGGGATCGCAGCTCCTTTGCCTAACAGTTTAACACCCCGGTTGCGCCCTCCATAACCACACTCACATCGTCCACGTCCCAAGGCACACCACAGGCAGCAGCCGCTTAGCATCGTGAAGACCTTGCCTGGCGCATGGCCCACTGCGCATCTTTCGACCCGTCCATTAAACCAATCTGCACGTCGAAGTGACGAGACGCGTGTTGAAGCGAAGTGACCCAGATGCATGCTACCTCTCATTTTAGACTGGTTCATGAACATGAACAATGCGCACGATTGAAAGCTGCCATTCTTGGGCGTCCATCACCAACCCCGACGTTGCACGGCGCACGTGGACGTGGGCTGGGCCGCAATCTCGGAGATATCTCGGTCCAGGCGTGTTGCTTGGGACCTTGCATCGCTTGCATGAGGTCCACGGGAAACGTTGCACAAAATAGATTCCTACAAAGGCCAACTTGTTTTGTTGCATCAATTGCAGATTTTGGGGGGTAGTGACCTGGAATGCCAAGATTGCTCAGAGAAAAAGGATCGCAGAAACAAATCATCACATTTGGATGGCTGAACCTCTGAAAACCCCGACCCCTTTTTCGGTGGTCCAAGAACCTGAGGCTTTTGAAGTCCATTTAGTTATGTATATGCCAACAAGAACGAGGCTCGAGGAGACAGATTGATCTAATTCTGGCGCCGTGCGGCCGCCAAAGCCAAGGACGCTGCAAAAACCAGGAACATCGTCTTCTTGATGCAAGCTGCGTTCAGCCCAAACCTTCCTAGGCCTTTGGTCGGTGGTGTTCCCATGTTTCCTCCCACCTGTTTCCCCCACGCCAGGTGGCAGTGAGGCAGCCACCCTGTTGTAAGATCGAAGCAAGTAGGCATGGAGTCCCAAAGCTCCTCAGGGATTTCCGGAGTTCACCAAACTGCGATGTGCGATTTTCACCCATGAGCTGGGTAGGGGTCGATCATCCGGGGGTCGGTAGAACCGGCGTGAATTCTCCACCTTCGCTGCGGAGCGAACAGGGAAGGCTGACTAGTGGGCCACTGGGGGGTCACCCCCAACACCATCGACATCGGTCGCTTTTGGGGCCCTCAGGCACGGCCCTGTTGAGGCTGAGCGGATGCCAAGAATCCGTTTCGGATGCCATTGTGACGAGCCTGGAAGAGAGCCGCCTGGCACAGCCGTTTCTTTTTTTTCTGGAACCTGGCTCCGAAGGCCCAAAAAGCCATGTCCATTGCTGAAGCACGTACACCACGAAAAAAGAAGATGACGCAACTCCAATCATGCGGAGAGCGCCATCTACCCTACCCAAACGTCAAATTCAGACCACTGCCAAAAATCGCGGTTATGGATCCGTGACTGATGAGATCTTGAAACATTGCGCCATCTACTTTGCATTCTGCTGGATTTCTTTTTCTAGCCAAACGCGAAAGTAATCAGTAAGCGCCTACAGTATTGGAAATTAAGTGAAACGATGTACAGTATAAAGACTCTCTTGGGGCTGGCTGCATTTCAAGCAACAATGGGTCAGCCATGGTGGTTTCGCAACTGGTCAGTTTGTTCTGTTCTTTTGTAACATTACTAAACGCCTACAGTATCGGAATTTAAAAGTGAAACGAACTATGATGACTCTGGCTCGTGTTCCGCCAAAAATATGCAAGGAGTCTCTTTTGCCCCTCTAAAAAGTATTGAGCCATCTACTCCCTCATGATTCAGCTTTGCAGACGATGGGTGAACGAATACTAAAAAATCACGAAACCTGGCAAAAACCAACTGTTTTTCCCAAATTCAACCTTAAGAGACGGCTCGATTTCAACAATCGCCTTTGATCGAGTCTACTGGGGCCGTTTTTGCTTGGCACCCCTTGTGTGGAGTAGATGGCGCAACTCAAGGAGCGTACAATGCCAAGTAGATGGCGCAACTCAAAAACCCTGTGCCATTTACTTTTTTTGTGATGTATTTTAGGGTTCCATACATGTGATCATTTTGCAGGGTGAGGGTGCGGTTCCGGTGGCTCCACTGGTGAACGTACCAGCACTGAGCACTGGTCCGCAGTCATTCCAACATGGAAGTGATGCGCCGCATCATGGTTCAATCCTCCAATGCTCCTACTGCATCCTACTGCAAGGTGTAGCTGCCCCAGTCTTCTCGGTGACCTATCCCATCTTCAATCAACCAGCCAGCGCG
This sequence comes from Durusdinium trenchii, assembly GCA_963970005.1. Classification (NCBI taxonomy): domain Eukaryota; class Dinophyceae; order Suessiales; family Symbiodiniaceae; genus Durusdinium; species Durusdinium trenchii. Next base: position 396,943 of record CAXAMN010028027.1, read on the forward strand.
AAATTTGCGTAACGCTCAAAAACCTGACTGGGGAATTGCAGCAGAGTCCCGCACCATCAACTACCATGGACCAACTACAAAGTGTTCAAACATCCTACATGTGGACACCAACCAAATCAGGAGTTGGTCCATGAGTTGGATCTTCCCACTTGGCGTCTGGGAGTTATCTAGCTCGCCAACCTTATCTACCGCTGTTCCATCGCCCTCTCCACCTGGCCGTTCATCAAAGCCAAATCGTTGTTCACCACTCTGAGCCGCCTGGCCACGTGGAGAGGGGGCGATGGCCGGCGATGGCGGAGCCAGAATTCCAAGCAACCTGGCTATGGCAAGGGACCTGATTTGTTTCAGACACAAACTGCCATTCAGGAGGAAACCGTTTGGATGTGCAGCCACCTACTAAGTATATATATATATATATCCAAGGTAACTATCAAGAGCAGGTCTGATTTCATGGTCGACCACGTCTACCGTTTCGTGAATGTTCCTGGCCCGCCCCACCTCCCATTGATGATCTGCATGTGATCCAGGGCTCCCCTGTAGTAATCCTCAATTTGACCGGAGCGCAGCCCAGAAGTCTGGCATAGTGGTGTAGTCTGGTGATGTAGCAGGGTCACACGCATCCGCCCTCGAGAAACGCTGACAGGTCGTCAGATGGAATGCCACAGGAGTGCTACGATTGAGAAAAACCGTACCATCTGTAAATGCTGAGGAAACCTGAGCAAAGTGCTGCAGCGCCTGCCAAGCAAAGGTGACAGCAAGTCCTCCCTGTTTGTAAGTGGGGGCCTGTGACTCTATGAGCTCAGTTCTGCTCAGGAAGTCTTGTCAAGCTAGGCCAGGCGGAAGGAACGGCCATGCTGTTCCAAAAGTCTCCATATGTCCAGATGCCTGCACCCCAAACAAAAACCAGTTGTACAGCAACTTCTGTTCTATGCCCCTCCAAGTCGTTTGTCCAAACGTCTGCCGCCCAGGCGCCATGATCTGGTTCCACACGTGCGCCTCTGGAGGCGGACCGCCCACAGGGCCGTCCGGCCCAGCCACGCCTGGCCACTCACCAGAGATGGAGATAGACTCGAAACATTGCCCTTCACAGAATAAAAAAGTGGAGAAAGTGGATGATCCGGGTGGTTTGTAAAAACCTGTCATGAGGTGTGGCGGGGGGGCAGCCTCCAAAATGGATCCGGTCAATATGCGTGAAAAATGATCAGAATCTGATGTGCTTTCGCTTCTCAAAGCAGTGCGAGAAAGAAACGAAACTCACTCCACCCGCATGTTTCAATGTGGTGGTTTCAGGCAATGGTTGCTCGGTCAAAACGCCCACCTGGACCTTGGCAAACCAGCAGTTTGTCAGTCACCAGGTGGTAAAACAGAACGCTGGACCTTGTTGCTTCAAAGCAACACTCCTGAGGGGTTTGGATACATCCAACTATGTACTGCGCGCTGTTCCAGCGATCCCCATCCGCATCTCTAGACCTATGAGTCAATTGAAAAACCCTGGCCCTTGGTCCCATCCTCGCGCAGTCACTATTCAGTTCCTGCCATTCACTGTCACGGGACTCTCGCCCTCGCCTCGAGGTCCTGGATTCCCATGTGGCCCCGCTGGCCCATGCGGCCCATCAGGGCCGACCTCCCCTGGTGGCCCGCGCGCCGCGGCGCCCGGCGGCCCGGTCGGGCCCTGGGGTCCTGCAGGACCCCGGGCGCCCCTGGGGCCCATGGGGCCAGGCTTCCTGAGCGACACACGCTCGCGTTCGACCCGCGTCGCGTCCGATCGCTCTGGAGCGATAGAAGCGCCCCGTCCGTAGCGATGCCCTAGTAGCTCCGTTCGTAGCTTCTTAGTTACTAGTAGACTAGTAGAGTCTTGATCTTCGTTCATGCCTGCCTGGTGCCTCAAGCCCCTAAGGCAGCGCCCATTTGGCTGCGAATGTGAGCATGTTCCGTCGGGTGTTAGGATCGCCTTGGAGGATCGACAATGGTGACTCGTCTTGTTGGTTCCTGTCCGAGGGGTGTCTTGGCCTACACACAATTGTCGAGGCTCACTACCAATATTATCCGTGCTAACTTACCTTACGTCTGGCCCATGAACTCAGCACGAACACACTGAAAGCATTCCGCAAGCATGCCATGATTTCCTGTTCCGTCCGAGTCCCTGCGTATCTGCCAATTGAATGATCTGGAAGAATATGCCAGCATGGTGGTGGACACAGCTCCTATGTATGGGTATTCTGGGACAGTGTCAAGGTTGCCAGAATCACCTCACGCTGTGGTATGACAACAGCCTGCAGGAGTCAAAGTGCACTCAAAAATAGAACACATTAGTGCAAAATTGATCAAAATCTCAGCTTAATTAATCCGCCAGCTCCGCACTCTTTACGAACATATGGAAACAGTTGCCGTGCCATGGCCCGCGCCACACCATCTGCTGCTGGGCGTCCCAAAAAGCCCGGTGACGATGGAGCCTGGGGGGCCTGGGACCGGCTTGATGTTCAATCTTTGTCTGGCCGCCTCCAATTCCTCCTTGGGATTCGGGAGGACCCCCACAAAGTCATCGTCCACCGTCTGCGTGAGGTCCTTGATGGCCTCGGACAGGGAAAACGGTTGGACCACATCCTGCACTCCTGGCACCGCTACTAGGAGCAAGAAGCTACTAGTAGCTCCTGGCATTTCTATTAGTAACTAGAAGTTATTAGTAACTAGAAGTTACTAGGAAGAAGAAATAAATAGAATTAGAATTAAAATTCAATTAGAATTTAATTAGAATTTTGGGCCTTTCCTTCAAAAAGTGTTCATGAGAAGTGCCCGCCATGTGTGCTTTGGGCCATGGGCCAAGTCTGCCTGAGTGTTCTCTGAGGAGTCATCTTTCGAGTACCTGGGTTGCGCCCCGACCCTGTGACAAAGTGTGTCCAACGCTTACCACCGATCCAGCATTCTACTTGCAGGTTGTCCTCCTATGTCATGAACAGTTTTCATCCACTCACCCACAATTCACGCACTCACCCACAACTGGCAAGAGAAAAACAAGAAACGTAACAACGTGTGTACTACAGTGTGTACCCTTCAGGAACTTTTGACAAGTAGGATTCTGAGCAGGCCTGGAAGACAACTAGGAAAATGACAAAGACAATCTAGAATGTTATATACTGATGTGCATGACTTTTGACAAAGAAACTCATGATATTAAAAAAAGGACTAAAAGGTATCCAAACGTTGTCACATAGCAAAACAGAGCAATAACGTTAAAAGTTAGGCAAACAAAACGAAATCAGAGTGAAGTTGGTTTTAAAAAAATATGATACGAACATAAAGTCAACACTCCTGCCCTTCAGTGGTCTTGTTTCATGCCTAGACCGAGACCTTGTCGCTAGGCTAATCCTGCCTAAGGTCTGAGCGACCTAGTGGCCCCCAATGTTTTGCTTGGTACCTGGCCATTGGTCTTCCAGCCACCTTCCAGAACCCATGCTTGGAAACATTGTTCCTGCCCGGGAAAGCTGGCTGCTCATGCTTCCCATGTCATATCTATTCATTGGGTCTATCCTAATACCTGTAACAGTGGATGATGATGGTTCAGTTGCAGGCCTTGTTCAAAAATAGTGATATATAATTGCTTACTGACTGTTACAGGTAATGGGACAAACCCAATCTATTCATGTTTTCAACTCAGTTTCCCCACCCGTCACGACTCTAGGCTTAGTTCTCTCGAACTTCCCCGTCCCGTCCCTTCCCGTCCTTTCCCGTCCTTTCCCTCCTTCCTTCTTTCCTTCCTCGCTCCTCCTCAACCGCCCTCTCCTCCGGCTTCTCGGGTCTGACTTTGGTATGGTGTGCTCCGGATGTGTGTCGGCTGCGGCTGCAGCGTGGCGCGCCCTAAGACTCAGACTTGTGCCAGAACACATATCTGAGCAAGTGCCAAAGCCAGAAAAAATGTCAGAATGCATGCCAGAACACATGTGAACAAGCGTCCGAGCACTTGCCAGACCTGATACCAGAACAAACGTCCAGAATTCGTGACAGAACACATGTCAGACCGCATGTCAGCACATATCAGAACAAATGTCAGAACACGTGCCGGAACACTACGCGTAACAAATGGCAGGAAGTCGGACCGTGTGTCACAACACATGTTTAAAAAGCATGATGCCAGCACAAATGTCAGAACACTGCATCAGTGCACATGTCAGGCAGCATTTGCTAGGATAGTCTGTCAATACATGTGTCCTGCCTTCTTCCAGGGTGGGGATCACTCGAGGTAAAATATATGTCTCTACTCTAGGTTCCTTTCTTCCCTTGGTTTCTAACAATTGTGCATGTTTTAAGAAAAAATAGCTTTCTTAAAATCATAAACCTATTACGTACCCCCTGGTACTGGAAGAAAGCAACGCGGTGCTAGACTAAACTCCCAGAAAAATCCACAAAAAACGACTCAAACAACTGCTCATTGACTTCCGAGGGAGGTACAAGATGTAATCCTCGAGATGCTGAGGTCTCATGGTCGGCGAGGGTGACAAACTCACAGAGCCTTGGCGCCAATCTGTTTGGCCAAGGAAATCTCAACCATCATGGAGAACTGGCACCCTCTCACAGAAAACCATACAGTGGGTTCTATACTATGCAGACTGTTGGTAGTGAGTTCTTGTTTCGCTCCTGGCACTCGGTAGGGATATAATATAAGGTATATATATATATAACAATAACAATAACAATTCAAGGCAAGTTTGCAATTGACCTCACCACTCAGTTTAACTTGAAAAGGTTGCTGGCCAGGGATCTCATGTTGGAGGCTTCCAATCCCCTGGGCTGCCTGGCTCCCAATACACATGGGCAAACACCTTTGTCTGATTGTTGTTTCATCTTGGCCACATCTAACACAAACGTGTGAGCCAGACTGCCAGGAAGGACGAACTATGAAGCATCAAAGGTTGGTTTTGGAGGGCTAAGATGGAGGTGAGGCATAAAAGTGTCGGTTGCTCACTCCAGCTTCTAGGAGCAGTCGATCATGCGCTACCTCCGCGATCCTCATTACTTGCCACGCCCAAGGTGCTCTAAAGATCTGTAGTGGCCACCAAATTCACTACGCGCAGGCTCATAGAAGAAAAAAGCCTTCTAGAAATCCATAGAATGCCCATGCATCATGCCATTGTTGGTGCATGGAACCCTCATTCTTGCACATATGTTCCCGACTCCTTCTTCTCCACGACCCGCTCCAGCCAAGCAGCCACCCACATTCACATAAGCATGGGTGTCATGGGAGACGGCCAGCACCTGCTCAAAATAGCGGTTCATGGTGGGCCTTCCATGGCCTTCCCTTGACACCAAGGGCTGTTGGATTCCTTAAAAGTGCTTAAACTGCTTAAGCTTGGTCGGTTGCAGGGTGGCTGAATCTCATCAATCTCTACAGTAGTCCGATCGAAAGCACTGCCCGGCCACCGGGGTTGGAATTCAAGGGGCCGGATCTCTGAAAGCATGCCCCACTGCGGTACCTTCATGGCAAGCTGGTATCATTCCCGAAGACCGTGACCATGCGGCATGAGGAGTCTTCGAAGGAAAGATCATGCCGAACCCCCTCGCAGTGACTAGCGGCCCGAAGGAAGATGCATGGCCGTTCCCTGCTCAGCACCCCCTTCGTCACAGAGGGTCGTCCCTCTGTAGAAGGGAGCTTCAAGCTGTCGAGCCAGTGCCCCCCACGCATGTCCCTGCGATGATCCGGAACCCCTGCTAGCTCGCGAGTGGCAGCTGAGGCGATGGCAAGATGTGGAAAGATGGCAAGCGAACAAAAGAACTCCATGTGAACCGGAAATGGACCTGGCGCCGTGTGGAATGGACCCCTCAGAGCCTCAGACCCTCAAAAATTTGATAAAATGTGCTGCTCAGTGAGCAACACTCAGAAATAGAAAGTCATATATAATGGGTCAAGCAAAGTGAATCAAAACACTCCCGACTTCCGACTATGGACGACATCAACTCGCCAGTATTGCAAGAGTCGTAGGGTCTTGAGTTTGATGGTTGAATGATGTAAATGCACAGCTACAGGACAACCACCACTGATTCGGGATTCGGGTGGAAACTCTGCTAGTTCTTTCTTACTTCAACCATCTTCAACCCCATGAAATCAGCACTTTGAGCTCCTGACCGGGCCCCTGGTGCCCGGGAAGAACCTAACATTTGAGCCACACAGCACTGACCATCCAGCAGTCCAAGGCATGTCAAGGCTCCACCACGGAGCAAGACAGGTGAATGCTGATAGTCCAGGCCGAGCAAGACCTCCCCATACAAACCTAGTATCCAGCCTGAAGGGAGGGTTGAAAATCATCAAGGTCCAACGTGACTGCTAAACACCAAACCAGCCGGTAGTAAACGGGGTTCGTTCTCCGAAACGACGAAAGCCCAAGCGGCCTAGTCGGCCTAGTCGGCCTGCCCCAAAAAACAGAACCCTTGGATGATCCGCCAGGTCCGCCACGGGTCCAGGTCCACCTCTGGGCTGCAACTCACCTGGTTGAATCATGTTGAATCTCTCTTCAGCTCTTGTCGCACCTTTTCGCCCCATTTCCGCGGCGGTTCACACCGGCGCGGCCTTCTGCCCATCGATCCACAACGGATCGTGGCACTGTCCGGACAACGCGCCACAACGCCGAAGGTAGCCTTGGCAAGCTCCAGCAAGAAGGACCAAGAACTGCACCATCAGTCATTGCATCTCCTTATCTGGCCTACAGCTCGGCAAAGATGCCAAAAGGAACCTGCAAGAGGATGTCCGTTTAACAGGTTTTGAACGGTGTGGTTTCGGAATTTTGCCAGAACACACCAGAGTGAAAAAAGTTGAGAGAATATCGTTCTCTCTTGCTCCGCCTTTCTGCGATGTCTGTACACGTGAAAAAGCCTATGGCTCAGCCATTAGCCCAGGCGTTTCAGGGCCGCTTCGGCTTGCAAGTCGCGGCGGTGTTGGTTGGAGCAGTCAAAGGAGCAGTAGAGGTAGTTGAGCCTCAGGGACGGACATCCACGCCCAAGTTCGGGTGAAGATGGTACTTTCGGGGGCGTACAGTGTCAGGAAAAAGAAGAACTACCATACACTACCCACAATGATCCCACAAAATTGAGCACACAATCATGCCAACAAGCTGGCGTTGCATTGTTTCGGCGACCGTCTAGACCTTTCCAAAGCCCTACCCTATAGACATCCTGCCCTTTGTTTCTTGGAGATGCCCAGCGTTTTGGTTCTCTTGGATGCCTTCACTTACCCTGGAGGGCCCTGCAGGGGCCGACGAACCAACTACTGGATAACAAACTGACCGTCTTCCAAGCGCAACAGGTTTCAGCACCCTTCGGTGCAAATGTCCCGCATCCTTTGGATTCTTCACGTGCTTCCAGGCAACCGGGAGAAGGGTTTGGCCGTGATGGGCGTTTGGCACTTGTCACATTTGACCCGAGCCTCCTCGAGTTGCCGCTTCTCCTGTAACGGCAGCGCGAAGCCGAGGGTAAGATGTGTCTGGGGCCAACTGGGCCCGATCCCCCTGGCAAAATGCCAAAAACAAGTGCCAAATGAAGAGTTTCCCCTGTCTTAACTCCAAGAACTTGCAGGGTCTTCCATGAGTTCTTGGGGTGGAACGCTCAAACATCTCGCAACTGTGCAGGAGTACCGTCTCCTATCTGATCAAACACTTACACCAATCTCGATTGGAGAACCTTCTAATTTTGACTTCCTTACTGGTTGGGAGTGTTTCCTCCCTAGTTCAGCAATGCATAATATATATATATATATATCTATAAGTATCTATATACATACACCTGCGTGCATTAAAAAGACTTGGGGTGGTCTTCTCCTCTGCTTCCTTGCGCAATCGCTCTTCTTCCTCCTCCTTGGCTTTTGCTTTGTTGGCCTTTTGCTTCTCTTTTTGTTTCTTCTTCTTCTCCTCCCAGTGTCAAGGATTCACTGCTTCTCGACAGACACTTCAAGCAGTTCATGGTGGTCTCAACATGACAGAAGCATGCCCCATGCTGCCTTCAGAACTTGCTTGTGCCCTCAAATTGCATTGGAATTTTGCATCGCATGACATCTAATGTAGACTCTTAATAACCCACCCTTATTTTCAAAGGATGTTCAATTCAAGTGGGGTTGTATGGTCCTCAAGAGGCCACATGACATCGAAAGCTTCCTGTCACCCCCGTCTCCTTCTCCTTTTCTCTCTTCCGTTGCTCCGAGGCCTCGGTGATGCCCTCCGGCACCTGCGCCTTCTCCCACTCCCAGGCCTCTTCGTTCTGCCCGCGCCACCGGCGGAAGGCCTCGCGCGCACCCGCACTGCTGCAGAGGTAGTAGGCCACACCTGCATGACTCAAGCAATCCTCCAAAAACATAAGTCCAATGAGGGTTGTTGCCATTCCCAAGTAGGGGTGGAACAACAGAATTCCAAACCACAGCCCAGCCACGGCCCTTGCTGTCGCGCGCCGTCGGGTCGCCGCCCTCTTCCAACTCCTCCCAGATCTGATCGACGTCATCTGCGAGCGCCGCCGCATGAAGCGCAGTGAAGAGGGGATCCTATGGGCCCAAGGGAGCGGGCGAAACCAAGGGCCTTGGAGTCTTGGTGGAGTGAGTTTCAAACGGTGCAGACTGAGGCCGAGAGCTTCAAGTAGCTTGCCACTTGGGACATTATCTCAAGATTTGCCACTTGAGATAACTGTGAGTGGCATGGCGTCAGGGAAAGAAACACAGATCTGGGCAACTGTCAGGGGCCACAACCAAGAACCGACATATAGTTAGCTACCATGTGGTGAGGACCAGCTTCAGCACAGCTCTTCAATTCACAGCCGCCTTCGCTCATCAACTCTGAACAAATGGGTCAAGTTGTATATGAGTTATATGAGTGATTTTTGGGTACCGAGGCCCTGGATGGGAGCCACCACTATCATCACCTCACTTATAACTTACAGTATAATGAATAAATATGGCACTTCGACTCACCATTGGCACCGCATAGCTCCTCCTCTTCACAGTACTTCACCGGCTCCGGCGCCGCCTCCGGCTCTTTCTCTGGCACCTTCTCAGGCGGCTTCTCCAGTTTCGAGGGCTTCTCGGGCTCTTCCCGGGGGTTGAAGCGGGCTGACATGACCTCCGCCACCTGGAGAGTCGGAAGCGGAGATGGCCTCGACATGCTTCAATTCCCTCGAGAAAGGCTTCATAGTGGAGGCTTTGGCAAGGGTAGGGGAGTGCATTTACTCAGGTTAGGATTCTGGAAAGTTTGAAGCTTCTCCAACTACATACATAATAGAAGTCAGAAACAAAAAGACTGGGGCTCCTTCTCCTCGCAGAAGACCAGGCTGGCTGCCCTGAAGTAGGCAGACTTGACAGCCTCAAAGGTGGGTTTCCCCATCATGAAGGGCAGCTTCCGGATCCTCAGCATCTCCAGTTGTGGGGAGCTGTCCCGTGCCCAGCAAGTTGGTGGAAGCATCGTTGAACGGGATTCTGCACAAAGAGAACCCCCCAGAAAGGGCGGTGACCTCACACCCAGGGATAGATTGGATGAGGATTTCCAAATGGAGGAGTGGCCAGCCCGGGAGTGGCCAGGCTTCCCTCTGCTCCCGGGCTCACGGAATTTTTAGGGAGCAAAACTCGAAGCCGCCCAAACTTGGTACATTCACCTCGACCTAGGCCTAGGCGCCTAACAGGAGAGAATTGTGAAATTGCCCTGAAACATCTATATACGTCCGCACATTGGAATGGAAAGCCATTCGTTCCAAACCAATTCTTGAGAAATCAAGAACCATAGCGATGGTCAAAAGACAAGGCATGCGACGAACCGAAATGGCATGCGACGACATCGAAAACCTCTTCCGTCCCCGCACGAGTCCGTTCCATCCCCATCGGATCAAATGATGGAAGGGGGCTCGGGATCTGCTTGGTGCTTCGAAAAACTGCCGTTGTCGCACCCAGCACCTAAGCCATCGGGACCACACCTGGCCCGACATCGGTCCGTTCCATCAGGGCGCCGGTGCGGCTCCGGCAAGAAGGGTTCCTTCTCAGTGCCCAGCAGCGTGGACTTCATCCGCTTCGAGACCTTAGGCACCGCAGAGACCGCCGGAAAGGGGCACCGAAACTCCCAACCTGGGTTTAGGGTTTAGGCATCCCTTTGGTACAACAAACCATGATTCTGCCAGTGGATTCTTCGACGATTCCTGTCGGCATCTGCCACGTCCAAATTCTCTATCTCCTTCAGGATGGCCACATCCAAATGACGTAGTGTTCTTCTCTTTTATCCACCTAATCCCCAGTTCGGAGCCCCCACTCCCCAACAAAAAAAACACACCTGAGACCCGAGATTTGCGATCCGCTGGCAGGCTGCTGAGACCAAGATCAACTCGCAGGCACTCAGCTCTTCGGCCCATTTCACCGTCAGCAGCTCCTTCGACCGCTGTAGAGGGGGCGGTTGGGTTTTCTCTTCCAGGCGGGCGTGGTCCGATCTGGCGGGGAGAGAACCTGGAATGCTGCACTCAAGGTCTTAGGGCCTTAGGGTCAAGATCTCTTCAGCTTTGATGTTGCCTTTCGGAGGTGTAGATCTCCAAATGAGTAGGAAACCGATGGATGTTCATCTACCAGGAGTCACAAAGGGGGTGGTGTTTGATCCCCAAGTGAGTGGATAATGGGCACCCCTAACCTCCATTAAGCACCCCTTTGTGACTGCTGGTAATTGTTCTATTGGCAGGGTCCGAAGCAAGTCCAATCAGGGTACGAGGCTCTATATAAATGGAACAGATCACCGCCTCATCTTTTTTTATCTCTCATCTTGCATAGACCCGAAAAATGTTGTTTCATGTGGCAGTTCTTTCAGAGGTAACTGGTGCAAATCAAACGAAGGTGATGCCATGTGATGCCCCCCCAATGGAATACATCAAGAAAGGCGGTAACTCAGCATGTTCCTTCCAATGCTGTGTAGATGGACTGCCTTTGGACGAGCCGCCCAGCCCCTAGCCGCATGCGGCCCGCGCTCCGCGGAGCTGCGCTCCTTGATGTCCTCGGCCAAGCGTTGCTCCCCGTGGCGGCGGAGCCTTGGGAGGGAACGAGAACCGTGGGAGGAAAGCTTTGGCCCTCCTCGTTTTCCGCAGCTGTTTCTTGTTTGGCCCGTCGGCGAAAAGTTCGGGAGCGGTGTTCAAGAGCACATGGCAAAGTGTTGGGAAGTTCGGGAAGTCCCCCTGAATCTCTTTCTCAATGAAGATCGGGTAGCCCCAGCATTCGTTGGGCGAGTGCCTTTGTCTGAAAAGGGTGACGCGAAGTTCCAGGATATGAAATGATCAAATGATGGTTCTAAATAGTCGCTCAAACTAACTGGCTTTCAACCTTGCTTTGCAGTGGGCTGATAGGCTAGGGCTGGGCATCCTTCTCGGGGAAGAAATCGATTGTGTTGGACATCATGTTATCCTTGGAAAATATCATCTTAATTTACCAAGGAGTTGGTTCGTTGATTTACTGAAAATCTGGAGTAGAGAGCACCTGCAGCAAACATAGCCTGGGACAGCCGCGTTAGACCCTCAGGGGCTATCCACCTTTTTGAACCGGTACCAATTACTGGAACCGTTCTTCGGCCCGACCAGCCGACAGAACTCCCCCTTGTTCATGCCTCCAGTCCATCCCCCTTCAGCCCATCTGAGAACATCAAGAGGACAAGAGGACTCCCCGCAGCGCCAGCCGAGCACACAGCCGACTGCGCGGCACCACCTCTCCGAGCCGCGAGGAGCCGACGCTCTTCACCTTCTTCCCGCCGTCGCAGGCACTTTGCGCTCCGCCCGCCTTGGCGCGCACCGTGTATCTGTGGAGCGCCTTGTGGATGATTGACTCCTGAAAGGAGCGAGAAAAAGCGTCCTGGATGCTAGCAAGTCATTTAGTAAGTTTCGGAAAAAAATCGACTCGAGCTCTTCTTTCCAATCTTAGATTCTTTGCGTCAAAAGTCTCTACAACTCCTCAACCCCTGGGGTGTGGGGTTGAGTGATACGCCCCGTGGTTTCACACAACCCACATGGTGAAAAACCGCCCTCCTGGCCATGGAAGATGGCGCCGGCAAAGTGTCCACTACGAAGCGCCATCACCGCCCAGCGGGGCTCACGTAACCTGGGTGGGACAGGGCAGGACATCCGGAAGTGGCATATGGGGCCAAGGCAGTCAACCATGGGAAATCATAGGAACAAAATCCATACAAATCCTTCATGGTGCGAACTCTGGTGCCTGAGGTCCTCCAAATCGGGCTTGCTAGGGTTTGCTCAGTAGTGGATTGCTGCAGGGGTGCTCGGCTGCTCGACCTCCCCACGAAACCGGCACATGTGCACGGTCACATGACCGCTTCGACCCGCTTCGACCTGCTTCGACCCGCTTCCCCCGTCTCATACCTCCCACCTGGTCGTACCCCTGATGATTGGGGGCCAAACACCAAAGATCACCGCAGAAGGTCCAAGGTTCCAAATATAGATCTAGGAAACCAAGTCAGTAAGGCTCAGGTTTCTGCATCCTAGCCTAGCAGTTGGACCTGCTCCGCCGTGTGGTTTCTCACATTCTTAATGGCTTTTCTCGCATGTGGTCTATCTTTGGGGGACAAGTGCTCATCGGCCCCTTGCTTTTCTTGTTACCACTTCTACGCTACGTTGCCTACTTTGGGTGGGGGTGGGGTGGGGTGGGAGGTTGGGATGTTAACGTTCGCCTCTAAGTGCGTCACATTGCACCATACTGTTCATACTTCTGGCCTACCACTTCCTACTTCTAGTCCTGGACACGTGGCAAAGAAGGATCGCTGAAAGAGAAGAGGAATAAGAAAAGCTTCACTTGCAATCCACCCCACCCCCCCAAAAAAAAAGAACGCATAGTGTTCATAGTGTCGAATCCAAGAATGTCAATGCAAACATGTGAAAATGTACACCGCGCTACAGCGCCATAAACATGCTCAAGCAAACCCATCTATCATGTTTTCTCCCACCGCGCGTCCTTCCTGGGGGTCAAAAAGCCCGACCTCAGCAGCTTACCTTAGTAGATCCTAGCTTACCTCGTTTGTTACCAAAAAGAAATAAAAAGAACGTTTGGTCTTTCCACCCCAAAAGGACCGCTCTGCGGTCCTCTCCTTCCTCCAAGGAACCGACAGACCTGTGCCAGGCACCGGTCCATCGAGGCATCGTTGCCCTCGCCCACCGTCTCTGGAGGGATCAAGGCCGCCGAGACGCCCACAGCGTAGGTGCCGGCGTCGCCCTGGGGGTTTTCACGTGATCGAAGTCCGTGGGAGAAATCCGTGGCTGGCTGGCATTCTTGTGGGGATCGAAGTCAAGAATACAATGGTTCGATGGTTGCTTTCTTTACAAGAAGGCCCTACAGTCCAGAAAACAAACAAACACCCCGCGGGCACGGACCCAGCTGCTGAAAAAAACACATGTCCATTTCGCCTGGGGTGGCGTGTGGCTCTCCATTGGGGACTTTTTCGTTTGGGTGTGCCGAGCTCATGAGCACGCAGGCCTAGCAAGATGGGTACTGAAAGGAAGCAATTTCCATTGGGTGAAGGGGCTCGGAGTTCAGCCCAAAGGTGTCTCCCCTCTGGGCCGAGAGTGCTCGCCCAGGTGATGGAAGCGCGTGCATTCGCCGTCCCTTGGTGGTGGCTGGGTCTCGCGTTTCCTTCGGTCTGCAGCTGCCTGCAGCCGGCGGAGAAGGACCAGCGCAGTATCCACCACGCCCCGGAACCAGGCACGGCTGCTACCGCCCAGTGGGCCCTCCCAAGCGACCTCACTCTGCTCGCTCTCGGTCGGGTCCTCACAAACTTCGGAGAATGGGGGAGATCTGTGAATGTTTCCTTGGAGCGCAGTCTTGCATGCAGCATCCATTGCAATCATGACATGAACCCCCACAAAACAAACAAACAAATAGGCCATAATTTGTTGGTGCGACCAATGAACATCGGGTCATCAATGTCAATATATGTCAATGCTTCACCTGTGCATATCCCAAAAATCAGATCCAGGGCCCCGCAGCGAGTTGAGTCGAACTGCCGGGCACTGTAGCAGCTCTGGGCACTGAGTGGCACGTCTCTCATGAGAAGGCCTGTGGAAGCACCAGCAGTTCCTCCACTAACAACCACTTTGGTGTGATTCAATTGGCCACTTACCGCCACAAGGTACGGTAAATCCTTAGGCGCCTTTGCCCCCCCCACCCAAAAATATAAGACAGTTCCCCCAAATGTCACTCATTCTCCAGGATCCTTTCTCAGTCCTCAAGGAGTTCTTCGTCCTCGCTATCTTCGTCGTCTTCGTTTCTCGCGCCGTTCTCGCCATTCGGCCGCCGCTTCTCAGGGGAAAAGCTCTCACGTTTTCGAGCCACCTGGCGATCGACGCGAAGCAGTGTTGCTGACGGGAAGTCTGTGCGGGGGGAAGCCGGAAAACAATCTCCCTCAAATGCGTGAGTCACGAGTGGCACACCACTGCCATTGCCGCTCAGCCAGAGTATCTGGTGGGCTTGCGTCATCAAAACTAGCAGCTAGCACTAGCTAGGACCTTAAAGTTCGAGACTTAGACCCCTCAAGGCTTACCTTCTTCTCGATCCAAGTGACATTCGGATACCTTCGGCAAGTAATTGGCAAGTGTTTCCGATGTGTCAGCCACTGCTTCACTCTACATCACATGCACACCACGCACACCCCCAGCACCTCATATGGCTTCAACTCCTCTGGCAGCCAACTGGAGGACACCTCCCACAAGGGCACCACATAAGCGTTGGCTGCCCGGTTGAAGTGCTTCTGCCGGCAGAAGCCCGGAAGCCCCGCAGGCCCAGGTAATTCACCCCGCTTCGAGGGCCGCATCCGCGCAGGTTTGGGCGCGTCAGTAGACGCTTCAGCGGACGCTTCAGCGGACGCAACAGCCAGCGCGTCATGGCGTGGTGTAGGATCCTCCTCCATTGAGGGCACAGTGAATGTGGGGAAAACTAGGGAGGAAAAAGAAACAAGAAAAGCTTGAGAGTTTTAAAGGTCAGGACTGGTAAAAGCACATAACCTCCAAAGTGCCGACGCCTTTCTGAACGAAAAGAATGAGAACAGCCGGATCCATGTCTTACTACAGAATGCCGGGATCGAGTGGCTCGTCCGAGCCAAAAAGATCAGCAGACCACCGCAGCCCAACGGGCATCTCGAAACAGCACTTCACATGCAGGTCTTCCAATATGGGGCGGACACGCTGAAGACCTGTCGCCTTACAGTGGCCATTGGAATCGCTTGTAACTTGTGAGGCTTGCATGTCATAGCAAACACCGTGTGACCCAAAACCAACGTGGCCCAAGCTTCTGTCGGCAACTGGCGGACCCACGGACCCACCAAACCCTCCAAAACCCCGGTCAGACCGACCAGGTGACCGTGTCAAAGCCGAAGGCAGTGAGTCCCCACAATCCACACCGGCTTTGCTCCGAATCCATCATTGAGCATGCGCCTTTTTTGAGGCCGCTGGCGCAGGTCACTTCCTCTTTCGGACCTTTCGCTTGGGCCCAGCCTCTGCTTTGGGGGCTTTGGCCTTCTTGTTGGACGTGGCCTTCGTTCAGGGAACAACTCTTGGTGAATCGAACATGCTGACAGATTTCACGCCACAGGGCAACAACTATATATTTACACTGATCAACAGCGTGCTTCGAGAAAGAAACACACATCACTCACCAAAACCATGTGCTATACCGCTATACCGGCTGTATCTTTCACTGAGCACCCCATCCCCTCGGTGCTCTCCACCCACCCCGCAGCCCGAAGCACCGGCCTCTCCGATCCCCGTGGCGCCCGTGGCGGGTGGGGCGGTGGACGCCGAGGACGCGCCTCGTCGTTGGACCGGTCGGTCGGGGGGGGGGGGGCGTTTCGCAACGCTCGCACACGCTCGCACCATCGGCGACGATATGGACGGCAGCTTTGAGAGGTGAATCATCCTCCAGTTGGTACGCCCTCGCGCAGGCAGTGCACTCTTGGTTCTGGCGGCCGCAAAAAGCAAAGGCCAAGATCGCCCCCGAAAGTCGCAGCAAACCGCCCTGCCTTTGGTTTCGCTCTCGTTCTTGGCGCGGGTCCTGCCCGCGTCTCGGCCAGCTTCGGGCTGACAAGTAGTCACAGTCTCACTTTTTGTCTCTTCTCACGAGCGCCTGCGACTCAAGTCGCAGCCAGCTGGAAGGGGTTTGAAGGCCATCGAAACAGGCCAGCGCTCACATGTTTCAAGGCCAGGGCTTGGATGATCTCAGACGAAATCCCCAAGCACCTTGAGTCTTTCTGGGGTCGGAATGGGTGAGCCCGTGAGCCCAAATGTTTTCCACAAACATGCTTCTTCAACAGCACGACAAGGTGGCATGCTGGCCCAGCCCCACAGGCTGAGATCATCCAAGCGAGATCACAACTATCTCAGAGTCCATCTGGCTGATGGGTGTCTCTGAGTATCGGGAAAACTGCCACACATCACAAACCGCCGGTGTCCCCAAATGGAAGGGAAGGGAAGCAATCAAACTACAGTAGATTCAACTGATGAATGGCACAACCAAGGACACAAAAGCTTGCTTTGGCTTGATCCAGCCGAAGCATGCCCAGGCCATTCTTCTTGGCCCAGGGGCTGCACATCACCTTCCCCTTCCACCTTCCGGGTCGACCGGCTTCCAGGACGCCCTACGTGCAGCGGTTCCACCGACCGCGGCTGAGCGAAGACCCAACGAAGCTGGGACCGTCTCCAAGCCCAGCCACCGGTCCCAGCGAGCTGCCTGCAGCGAAAGAGTCGCTACGTTTTTTTTCGGGTGCCAAGCTAGCGAGGGAAAGAACCCGAAAAAGGGAATGGCACGGGTCTAGATCAACAAGCTCGCCAAAAAAAAAAACGGCTACAGGATTGGAGTGTACGAAACAAACACTAGACTAATGTAAATCAAAATCTGTAGGGGTGAAAAGTAATTCAACCAGCCTCGTTCGTGGGTCGTTCATGGGTCCATTTCATCGAATTCAGGAATGAGAAACCCCCAGGTGATCCTAGTCGGACTCCGAGAATTCGAAGCAACACGAGAAACCCCCAGGTGGTGCAGGACGCCTTCGGCGTCCCAACGGATGAAAGGATGTCACAATCGACCAGCGCACAGGAGCGACATCCCTGTCGCCAAGTTGAACTAGCGCACAGGAGCACCACGGATGATCACCAATACTCCAACGATTCTATTCCATGGGGTGTCCACTTGCTGGCAGCCTTGATTCTGCTCCCTACCCGTGCACCAGGAATCGGAGCCTCATTGGAAGCTGCGTCGCCGATGGATATGGCTCCTGACCGGAGAAAAGCCGCCAAAGAGTTGGACTAAAAGAAGGTTCCATCGACCATCGATGGTTTAGACCATCGAGGTCTTGAGAAAAGAAGGTTTCTGATCCGACAGAATTGGTGTTAGCACGTGAAACACAAACATTTTATAGATATACAAGCGGCGTACAACTCACCAAGCTCTCAACTGGTTTGCCCCTGAGCCATGTGCGTACATTTGATGGAGGAGGAACAGGAGCATCCTCCACATTCACATGACATGACATGCCTCTGGCTCAAACACAACATAGTGCACCCCAATGGAAATAATGCAGGTAAAATGGTCTGTGCTGCCTTTGAGCCATTGTCAAATTTCTCCGGTGTTTCACCACTGACTTCGATTACTGGTCGCGGCATCACGCTCAGACAAACAGCATTTGTTTAAAGCTGACCTGTCTCCGGTGGTTCTCTTCCAACAGTCGAGATCCATCCACCCGCGTCCCTGTGTCCTTTGAGTCAGATCCTCCTCGGGCGAGTCGTTCCTGCCACGATGCAAGAGGGTCTTAAAGCGGGTCGTTGGGTGGCGCCGTAGCGCCCAAGAACGTATGACAGAGCAGGTGCGGCACAGGGCTACATCAACTCGCCACGAAAATCTGTAAGTGGGCCGCTCAGTCACTCACTTCGTTGGGTCAAGTAGTACTACACCTATTCTTGCAGACCACCCACCACGGGAATTCTTCCAACCCATCTGACAGCTTCTTTTGGAAATGACCGCGGTAAATATTCTTCATCCTTCTTCCCACCCCATTGAACTCATCGACGACCGAAGATCACATTTGACGGTCAACCCTCAGGATGTCCCACACCAGGGTGCTTTCGGTTCCCCCGTGCACGCCTCAACTGGGACAACGACCTGGGAGAGCAAAGCCCACCAACCTGAGACACAAGAAAAAGTGCTTCCATTCGAAGTGGATGAGCAAAATCGACGATTTTACCGCCTGGAGGGAAACCAGATGTTGATGTCACTGGTGCCCCACTAATGTCCAGTTCCAGTGAAACAACGGTGGGTCGGGTCTTCTGAGGATTGTGCGGATGGACTGGTCAAGACCAGTCCAGTCGAGCCCTGCCGTGGCGCCGTGGCACCAGCACTCTAAAACCTATCAGGTGAGGAGACTCGTGCTACTAGTAGTAATGGCCTCCAACCTAATAGCGATGGCCTCCACCCTAGTAGCGATGGCCTCCAACCTAGTAGCTTCTTGCTACTGACTCAAACTGAATCTAGCTGATCAGCCTTGGGAACCGGTGTGCTGCCATCACAATCGATCAAATGAAGGGTCTCATGATCTCTGAGTGCAGGGGGCATGCACCAAACCTTACTGTAGTGTTCGGAGGAGTTGAGGGACCCCAAAAGAACGTGAAGAGTCTTGGGATCGTGTTCTGCCATGTTCTGTCTGTCTATTTCGAGGCTGTCACGCCCTAAATGTTGCTTTGGAGCCCAACGTCCAAAGCTCTCCCCACCCAAAAACCAACTGCCGCGGCGCCAACGGCTCTGCGGCCCAGCTGTTGTACTTGGACAGTGGCCTGAGACTCTACCCGGGTCTTCAAAACGACCAGGAAGCCCCAACGGCCGCGTGGAATACGGTGACCATCATGAACCAACCGTTAAAAAGAAATAACACACCCTCCGGACTCCAATCTCAAGAAGAAGGTCCGGGGAAATGGTCGGCAACGCTAAGGGCTGCTCTACAAACATACCAGGACCCAAACACACCAAATACGGATGTGCATAAATATACATATATATATATATATACAGAAGGTATTGCTAGATCTGATGCTTGGACCCCTTCAAAGTTGATCCTTCATTCTGGGTTCCACTGGCTTCCGGGGTTCTAACTACCTGCGTTCTGCACCGTGGGGGTGTGCCTTACCACGGGATGGAAAGCACTGTTGGCTTGGAAGCATGATCGCAGCCAGACCACTCCTCTGGACACATGACCACAGCGGCCGATTCCGCCAGCCAAAAATCACAGCCAGCAAAATGCAAGGAGTACCCATTCTCGTACCCCAAAAACACCCAAAAATGAGGCGCAAACTCCGAGTCCGCCACGTCCAACCTTCTGCCCACGGGTCCTCCCACGGGTCTGCACCCGCCCCGACCCGCCATCCCAGCTGCGGATGCTTCAACTCGTCGTTCACCAGCGCCACCACGGTGGCCCGTCGCTTCAGCATTTCCCAGCGCTCGGCCGCCGTCACCGGTGCCTTCGAGCGACGGTGCTCCAAGGGCGGCACCCAGCAAACGCTCCGGAAGCGTCCAGCGTTCCTGGGCCAGGCGATGTCGTGTCCTGTGCATGCTGCCTCTCCCAGAATCACCACAAATATTTATATAAGTACTACGAGTAGAATCCAGATATAGGCCATCGCTTCTAGGTTGGAGGCCGTCGCTTCTAGGTTGTGGGCCATTGCCAGTGCAGTTTTTATAACTGCGTGGCTGAAAACCCGGGAAAATTGACGCAAATCGCACAAGAGTCGAGAGGTGCTCGTGCTCAATGCGCACAGTCGCCCACATGCTTCGTCGGAAGAGTTCCTTGAAAATGCTGAACACTCAAGAGCACAAACAACCGCACCACAACACACAGGCTTTTCTCTTCATCTTCCATTCACGTTTTCTGTTCCTCTCCCTATTGTGTGTTCAGATTCAATTGGTCTGGATGTCAATCGCCAACCAACGACCCATATCGAACCTCAAAAGCACTGGCTTATAGCAGAAAATCACCTGAATGTCAAGAAAGTATCCTTCATTATTGAAAGGCGCCTATCGGAATCACCAACAACGCGCATGTGATGTGCCATCTATGGCCCCAATCTTGACCCACACGATCTCGCTTGCGCACGCAGCGAAACACTTGCACACACAGGCATGTTACTGCATTGGAATGGCACCCTCCTCCTCTTTTCTATGTCGGGTAGCTCACAAAAGGCAAGCGCTGTTGGAAAGGCACGTTCCTCCTCTAAGTGTTGCCTTCGGGTGGCTCACAAAATGTCTGCACCGTTGGAGTGGTTTTTTCCTCCTCTAAATTTGACCCCTTGGGTGGCTCACACAAGGTCTCCGCCGTTGGAATGGCACCCTCTTCCTCTAAATGTTAACCCTCGGATGGCTCACGAAAGGTACGCAACGTTGGGATTGGTTTTTCCTCCACTAAATTTTGGCCTCAGGTGGCTCACAAAAGGTATGCACCGTTGCATTGGCACCCTCCTCGCGCACACGGAGGCTTCTCATCCTTCCAACTTGCACGTGTACAGGCGAGGCGTTTTCCGCATGCACAAGCGAGTGCCATGCCCGAAATTCTTCGGTTGATTTGGACAGACCTGAAATTGCAGAAATCGACCATGCGAAGGCAAGAGGCCAGGAAGCTGATCAAAAAGGCGAAGCACTCCTGCCAAACGCCGGAGGCCGGTGAACGCGTCGTGGGAGTCTGTGGGGGCCACACTGATACCCTTCTGATTCTGGCCCACACCCCTCCTCCCAAAATAGAACTGCTTGGTGGAAACACAGCTTTCTTCATTATCGGCCCAAACATATACAGTACCTCCATGCATCAGGTCATCAGCGCTTGCTACAGTCCCAAGCTAAACTCAGGTGACCCGCCTAGGGCCTTAGGGATCCAAATGATGTAAGGTCTCTCAGTCATGACACGGGAACAGACTAGGGGGTTCAGGCTTCGTTCACCACGAATCCAGTTTGAGCTGCATGTCCTCAAGTCCATCCTCATCTTGAGCGCTATGCATGCATCTACGGCCCCTGCTTTTTCTTTTTTTCGGGGACACCCCCCCAAAAAAAAGGGACCCCGACAAACAAAGGTGCCTCAAACTCCCGGGCGTCCGTATCAGTGCACGGGCCTCCGATCGCTTGCCCCGAGTTCCGGGTCGCTCCTTGTTGAAGGTGCTGGCGCCCACGTACCGTCGACAGTCCGGCTGCAGTGTCAGGAGCCAGGTGCTCCGGAGGGAGGTGTCCAGTGCCGCGGCGATCAAGTAGGAGGCGTTAGGGTAGATGCGGCGGCCTGGGCGAGGCGTTGAGGCATTGAGGCAGTCGAGAGCTGCTTTTTCATTCGCAGCTTTGAGAGATGCTCTCGACCCTGCAAGGAGTGGTGGAACACTGGAATTTGCAGGATGTCCTGACGCATAAAACTACAAAGTCTTGGTATCTGTGGGGGTTTGTGCCTCTGACCAACGCCCCCGGGAAGAGCACGTCTAGGGGCTGTGAGCTTCTCCTATAAGACTCAATTGCAGCAAGTGCCCGTGATTCTGCTGACTCTCCAGGGCGTCATGGTCGTTCTTTCAATGATCCGCTGTTAGGACTTGAAATGTCTGCGACAGGTTGCTTTCTCCTTGGCCTACTTGTACAACAAAACTCGTGGAAAGCTCTCTTTCAAATCCCTCCCACCAAGCTCCTCCATCATGGAAAGGGTGTCTCGGCTTCTGAGTTGCAGCTTGGATGACGTGTAAGTCACTCAGACTTCTCCTGCCCATTCAACCATCCCCTCATCCACAAAGCAGCTGAAACCCATGAAATCCCCTGTGATGGCTTGCACGTTGGTGGGTGCTGGGCCCCAGTTGAACTGGTCTTTGATGACTTGTCATATTGTATCTGTGTGTGTGTGTTTGTGCAGGGGTGCAGGTCCAGAATTTATAGCCCCAAAATGGCACCTCTTGGAGAGGAACTCAGCACTGGCCCAGTGGCGGTTGGAATGTGTGAGCCCAAAGTCCACAGTGAGATCCCAGGCCGTGGCATACACAGTGGCCGCCACGTAGCCTATGAGGAGGAGCGAAGAAAAAACACACCAAAACTCCAGTAGTCACATGCCAATGTTCCATCTTGCATCTCTAGACTGCAGGATGAAAGAGGAACCGGGGCTTCTCAAAAGGGATTCTATTGACGGGTCTCGCTTTCAAGGTCCAACTTGCCATCTTTGTTGGATGACGGGGGAGAAGAGGGTGCAAAATCCTCACCAAATACTGCACAACATGCACTCTCTCAGGACTTGCTTTAGTTGTTCCCCACTTCTTACATGAAACCGCACCCGAGTACGCCAAGAACAGGGTGCCACAGGGTGCCACATGTTGCCAAGCATCCGAAGACTTGCACCAATTTCAGCTGGAAGGTTGTCCATCCGCTAGGTGGGACGCTCATGGAGTTCAGCAAGCTCACCAGCACCGCCAGCAAATACCTGGCAGACAAAGCACGCAAATGAGACCTTAGCAGTAGTTCTATATCATCATGGGTAGTTGCCCATAACGCCTTCAGGCGCCTGTGGCTGATATGTGAGAATCTGCCATAGTAGAATTCTTCAGTGTGTTTTCGCATATGAGCCACAGGCTTCTGTGGGGGGTGTGACATGCACACACGCTTTGGAAGGTTAACTTTCGGTTCGAAGTGCACACCCATACATTAGAACTCTTCTCATCTACGCTACACAATGCGACTGACTTTGAGTGGCTTTGAGGCCTGTCGCTGGAAGTGAAAATTACACCACCGTAGACCCCAAACAGTTAAACTAGAGCTTGCGACGTCCAGAGCTGGGAGACAAACGTAAAGGATTGCAAGGCAGAGACGGACACAGCAGTACAGAGCGGGCGGACTCATCTTAAGAAAGAATTGAGAAGCCCTAACAGTAACCCTTTTGGGGAATTATTCTTCAAGTGCGAACATGATGCTGGTCATGCTGCTCAATCAGCGGGCAGCTGACCACGTGAGGACAAGAAATAAAGGCATGAGGATGATTCTTGGTGCCTGACGTATGCCCTCCGCCCCAACTGAACAGAGAGATCGCTGCCACGCCGCCGAAATCCAATCCGGTCATTCATCCAACGCTTGCCCGAAAAGGAAAACAAAGCTGAGAGAGTTACACAGTGTGGCAGCAATGCAATCCCGGAGACAGTCACGCACCCCTTTCAAAGGAGCAAGAACCTTTCACACGCGAACCTGTTCCAGCGGACAGGGCAGAAAACAGCAGTGCAGGCACCAAACCTGAAAGACAAAAAGAAAGAAGTCACATGGGAGATAAATGAATAGAAATGCTACATGGCCAGCGGAAAAGGGCGGCAGCGCCAGTGACAGACCCGGGAAACAAATGAATAGAAATGCTGCATGGCCAGCGGAAAAGGGCGGACGCAGTGACAGACCTCGAAAACAAATGAATAGAAATGTTGCATCGCCAGCGGAAAAAGGGCGGACACCAACAGTGACACACCTGGGAGACTAATGAATAGAAATGCTGAAAAGGGCGGACACCAGCAGTGACAGACCTGGGAGACAAATGAATGGAAATGCTACATGGCCAACGGAAAAGAGCGGACAGCAGCAGTAACGGACCTGGGAAACAAATGAATGCTACATGGCACCAGCAGTGACGGACCTGGCAGACAAATGAATAGAAATGCTTCATGGCCAATACACAAGGACACACCAGTGACAGACCTGCAAACGGAGAAGGGCGGACACCAGCAGTGACAGACCTGGGACATGAATAGAAATGCTGCGTGGCCAGCGGAAAAGGGCAGAAATTAGCAGTGACAAACATGGGAGACAAAAGAAGCGGGAGACAAATAAAAGGAAATGGGAGACAAATGCAAGGAAGTGGGAGACAAGCCAGCCGGGAACCGGACCACAAGCACCCAGCCTGGAGACAAATGAAAAGAAGTGGGAGAGACATTCAAGGAAGTGGGAGACAAGCCGGCCGGGAACCCGAGCACAAGCGCCGAGAATGAAAGGAAGTGGGAGACAAGCCAGCCGGGAACCGAACCCCACCACAAGCACCCAGCCTGAGAGGCAAATGAAAAGAAGTGGGAGACAAATGAACCCGACCACAAGCACCCAGCCTGGGAGACAAATGAAAGAATTGGGAGACAAGTGAAAAGAACTGGGAGACAAATGAAAGGAGAGCCGGGAACCCGACCACAAGCACCCAGCCTGGGGGGAAACAAATGAAAAGAACTGGGAGACAAATGAAAAGAACTGGGAGACAAATGAAAGGAAGTGGGAGACAAGCTGGCCGGGAACCCGACCAGACCATCCAGCACCAAGGCGACCATTCTTTAAAGCATTGAGAACCACTGACAGTAAACTGTTTGGGGAAAAAAAAGCGAAGCGGGGCTGCACATCGGAAACGAACTAGTGTCAAGATTGACGACCCCATGTTTCCTACATGTTCTTGCGACAGTCCTCCTGAGAAAATTTCACGAAAGCTCTCTCATCTCCCACCCACAGGCGCCTCAAGGCATCGTAAGCTAGTTGGTAGTTATCACATCCAAATGTAGAATTTCACAAACAAAACACAATGTGGCAGGTATCCATCAGCAATGATCACCCATCTTTAAAGGTTGGTGAAGTGGCCCATCTTTAAAGAGCCGACTTCCGATCGTGTTCGTCGCGTTCAGAACCCGAAGTGCCGGCCGTACGCCCAACACAATGGCACTCAGCACCTGCCCCTCCAGAATCCCATCTTGGTGCGTCATACTTATCACTCTAACTGTGCGACCAGCATCCTCCAAACCTGCCCAGTGGCTTCCCACAGTTCAAGCTGTGCTTCACGGCATCCGAGCGGGGGCTGTCTTTGAGGCGCCGCAAGCACTGCGCCACCCGAAAGAGCAAGGGCAAGAGCAGCAAGAACTGCAACATGGGGCTCGTCCAGGCGGAGCTCTTACAGATTTGCCGCACTTCCCGGTCATGGTCTGTGTGCCAATGCCTGTTCCGAGAGGAGCTGGACGTCACCCGACCAGAGATGAACTCCTGGTGGTCTCTTTTGGATCAATTCGAGCGTGCCAATATCTATATAAACATCAGTGGAGCTCTACACTCCCACAACTGTTTTGGACAGTTAGGCGACATCTCGCAGAAGGTGAAAACGGCCCGCTGATCTTTGGACTCGTGTCTCCATGTCCTATCCACCCCTCTTCACGCAAGACAGAACAGCACTTACCTTGCTCAATCCCAGCAAGGACTTGTGATCCCATCTCCAATTCCAAAAAGTTCGATGACAGGTGCCGGAGATTCACACTGGGGTGTGCAAATGTATGATCTCTCTAAGGGGACCACCCGCGACTCCCTCTTTTCCACCTGTTTTCCAACCACCAGCTCCCAGGCGCTCCCATCTCCCATCTCCCATCCGTTGGCGCCTGAAGTAACAGACAGTGTAAGCCACGTCCTTCAAGGGTCGCCCAAGGGAAGTCAGCACATCGGCGACGACATTCTCGGCAAAGCTCACTTCCCCCAAGCAGGAGAAGCAAAAGATCCGCACGAGCAAGCCTCGGGTGTCCGGAAATAACATTGGCAAGGCCAGAATGGGCACTTTGGAAGGTGCATCACTATGCTAATTTTCTCTCATCACGACATTGCTTGTTGGATTCAATTTAGCATGCCATCAGAAACTACCACAACCTAGCTGGGGAGATCCGCGCGAGCACGCCCAAAATGCTCTCCGGTACCTTCCTACTTTGCTTTTCCTCTACCGCTTGGCCGCATCAGTTAACTCAAATTATCAAACGCTTTCCACCGCTATATATACACACATATAATATACAATATTCCCATACAAAGCACCTTGAATCCCCAACTCCGAGCCGCGCACAAAGAGGTGCCGGTGGGCACGGGTGCTGTGCCAAACGCAGATGGCAAACTGGGCGAAGAGCACGGCGCAAGCGTAGACATGTGCTAAGGAGAAGTCGTAGTCCTGTGCGTCGACGGACCGTCGACAACGCCCAAGTCCGCCTAGCTTCCCCAGTCCTCGCGGTGGAGGCTTGGCAAGGATTGAATTCGGTCATGGGTTCCTCTGAGTTTCATTGAAAACAAAAGGTCCCTCAAGGAGCCATGCTCCACTGCCCGGGCAAAGGAGTCCCCTAAAGCATCGCCCTGACCTCGGCCGTCTCAGACATTTGCCTGCTGCGCCCGTGCCACGTGCATCCTGAACGCCCCCCGGCCGCCCCCGCCCGATGGGATCATGCCGTCCTCCCGAGTGAGCAACACCAGCACAGCGCCGAACTTCATGTCCTTGGCCCGCCCGGTGGGAGCTCCCGCGGCCGTCGGAGTTTTGATATTGCATGATATTACTAGAAAGGATGCACCAAAAAAAGAACTCTACTTCACAACACAACTTCTTGTCGAATTATTCATCATGTTCATATGGCCTTGCCCTTTGGGCTCCAGGACTTTTGGCATGGACCCAGCACAATGGCAACAAGACCCCGCTGCGATGCTGTGCACAAGTTTGAGCAACCGAGGGCACAGGTTGCGGGAGATCAACCCGAAAGCCCCACTTGATCTTTTCTGCTAGTTGGGAAAGCCACAACAGCAAATTTCCCACCGGGGTCTCACAACCGTACACTGGAAGTTAGCTCTGATGGCTGTGAGAAGTAGGCTCGCCCTCGTCAGTTTCCGCCCCCCCGGGCCGGCCATTCATGTTTGGGGGGTTCGTGCTGGGACCTGTGATCTCCGCGTGTTCACCGGTCCGAATGCCACTGTGGGTACGTCCGATCCACAGTTCTAGCGTCCGCTAGGAAGCAAAAGGTCAGAAGGATCCAAACCCCGGTCTGCAGCGATGCATAGTTCATCAGCGCCATGGCGGAGACTTCCAGGTCGGGAGAGATGTCCAAGAGAAACAAGTAGTTGATCCTGAGACTTCGAGGAGTCGCAGCTTATCCAAGAATCCAAGAAATCTTGCCAATCCCCGCGCCCTGTGTTGTTGCGCAAGAATTCACTCCTTGAAAAGACCATGGTTTGGTTGGGGATGTGTGGCTGTTTCAGCCTTCCACTACCTACCAATTTGACCCGGTCTGCGCGGTCTGCGTGAGTGCCGAGAGTCTTGTAATGCTCGAAGACCCATGCACAGCTGCCAGCAAGCCAAGCAGTCAGATTCATCATGAAGGACAGGCGCAGCACAGGGATGGTGGCCTAAAAATCTCTGTGCTCTGCATCCTACAGTCACAGCTGCAATAGGTTATATAAACAGTGGAAAACGCCAAACGCATTGTTTTCCGGGGGCTCATGATTCCTGCACAAGCCCAAAAAGAACATGCCATCGAAACTGTGCCACCCTCAACTCACGCAAAAGCAAGTTGTGCACTTCATGCTCGCAGAGTAAGGGACTACAGACATGCCATCTCCCCCACATCAAGGATATTCAATATTCCAAACCTGGTGAGAACAAAGGAAACTGGTCACCTCGGTCTGGAAAGTGCTCGAGTGACTCATGTGCTGCGAGCCGACTGGTCTCCCCAAATTCTTGATGATTTCAACTCAAGTGAGGAAGCTCGTGTGACTTTCAATGGCACACTTCCAGTTTTGCACATGGGTCATCCATCTCGTTCACCACATGCTGGACCGCGGAGCCGCCAAGGAGCTGCGAGATCCTCGGCCGAGTATTGGTCGATTTGGGGCTCCATGCCGGACAAGACCTGGGGCCGCTGAGGCAAGACGAGGCACAGCACACAAAACGTGTGGCGTTGGCGAGACAAGGTGCTAAAACTCCGTCCTTGACCCAAACACTGGTGATGAGCTACCCTTGGCCCTCAAACGCGCATGACGCCGACCCTTTGATCCAAACGTCCTCTGAAGAAAGCAAGTACAAAATTTAGCCGCGCAGTCAGTCCGCGCGGTCGTCGCATCTCGGCTCGAAATCATGCACAAAAGCTTTTGCCAAAGAGCCAGCAACACCAAAAGAGCCATCGAGATGACACCCAGGCAGAATGAGATCCTTGCCACCTGGCGTTCTGTCGCTTCTCGCGGCAGGCGCAGCGAGAAGCGGACGTCTCTCGCCGCAGAACTGGTCACTAAACAGGGCTTCCTAATCAAAGGACCAAATGTTTTGGGGCCGGTTGTTACCTACTACGATGTGAGGCGATGTTCCCAAACAGGACAGCGTTTCACTGGGGAGATCTCTTCGGTTCAGACCGGAAAAGGTCAACGTCGCGTGGGTTGACCTTTGCTATTTAATAGCTCTTCGAGGATTGATGTGCTTGAAGCACTGCAGAACAAGGTGACCCAAGTGTGCAAAAGCCGTGTTTTCTAGCTGGTTTGACATCGTTCACCACGCTGTCAGCAAGCAAAGATCCTGTCCATGCTGTGAAGGTGAGGTCGTGCACCTGGCTGAGAATATGAAATTCCGGGTGCAGTCTAGACCCAGTGCCTGTGGCACTTCAGTTTCCTGCCAATTCTTCAGCTCACCTGCCAGGTGTCATCAGTTCGCTCCAGTGCCCACGAGATTTCCTCCACACCTGGTCGCAAAACATCGAGAAAACCCGGTTGGGAGGCCAACCAGTTCGGCCGCTTGCGCTGGCTCCAGCGGAGGAATCGACCACGTCCACTGAAATTCTTCACTCCGTTCGTCGCATGGCATGAAGGGATCCTGATAGTATGAGGCAAGCCCCCCCCTTGGAGAAGCCAGCTTGCCCACATGTCAGGAAACATGAGGTCCGCTATGATGAGACCTTGACAGTTGGTGGGTCCCCCTTGGATTGGTGGGTCCCCCTCCTCGTGAACCTCTAGTTGCACTGATCTTCCTCCCAAGCACCCCCTCCCATTCGTTTCTCCACCTGTTCTGTTGTGACACAACCAGGAACATCAATCCTCCATTTCTCGGAAACTGGTTCACCACTTCTTAGAAGGTCCACCTTCACCAACGCCCCCCGCGGTCCCTGCCTAGCTCATCTCCAAATCTCCGGAGCCGCTTCTGGAGGTCACTCAGCCGGGCTTTGCCAGGATCGCTGAAGGCCTCCTGCTTTAGACAAGGCCATTGAGGCAAAAGAAAGCGGAAGAATATGAAAAACAAACAAACAAACAAAACGCGCACACACTTAGGATAGGGTGTACTGAACTGAAAGCGGTGCCACACGCCAGCCTAGGGTTCGATTCCTAAGGGTACCAGTACGAACCACGGGAACCTGGAGGACTTCAAGAGGAAAGAAGGCCAAAAGCTCAAGGCGAAAACGGACCGACGGGGTGACGGCGTAACGTGCATGTCTGCGGAACTCACTAGCCCTTTACTAAGGGTAGAAACTAGCTGGGTTCTCGGCTTAGCCCAGTGGCCATGCACGGAAAAACTCAAAGCAGGTACGTGAGAGTGATCAGCTCTCATTTCCCGTACAATCAGGTAGCTTCGTTGGACATGGTCCCTGATTGTACGCCATGTCCCCCTGCTGCACAAGGAAAACAACTGTGAAGCTAAAACAATCCGAAAGGATCCCTATGATTCCAAGGGTTACACACACACAC
>CAXAMN010028027.1:426434-443693 GCA_963970005.1 Durusdinium trenchii
ACACACACACACAACTCATCTATATACCAGCCCCTCTCGCCTTCTTCATTTGTGGTAACATGGTGTCCATGAGGTTCAGGCCCGTCTGCTTGTCGTGCTTCTTGAGGATCTTGTAGCAGGCCTCGGCGATGCTACCCACCTGGACCCCACCCGTTGTCGACGACGCTGACATTCCAAAAACAATGATCGCCGTTTGTCAAGTCCAAGTCGCTCTGGGTCTTGACCTATCTCTTCGAGGGTTTCCAACGCCCTCGAAGATCTGAGGGTCCAAAGATTTGTGGAACCCCACAGCTACAAGCCGCCCCTGCCAAGCTCCAGCCATGTCCTTTGGAAAATAACAAACGGATCCTCTTCACCTCCAGTGTCGCCGCGGGGTTCCCAGTGTCGTCCCCGTGGCCCCCACCAGCCGCCCCTTTGGGGCAGGCGAGATCCCAGGCGCCGTGTCGTTGGCCTCGCAGAAGTGGGTCAACTCTTGCAAGGTGCCTCCCACGCAGGGAGACGCCGGGGCCGGAGTGACTGGGTTAGGCAGTGATGGATGGAAGGACACCTTTGAAGACTGATCGAAGGGGAAGATGCAAAACCAGAAGGCTGTAGAGGAACAGTGTCCTTCAGGCACACTTTCAAGCTCATGTAGGGCCATCTCTGGAAGAACCACAAATATGGACTGAGACTTCAACAAAGTATTCAAAGAACAGGCAACAACCTGATATACCTGAAAAGAGAGGGGACGAAAGAATGACAGATGCATCTTCGAGCATTGGAAGTCAATTTTGCAAGCCGCTGCTTGAGATGCATTTTGCAGATCGGTGTGGGGGGGACAAGTTCTACAAACTCGTAAAGCGCAGCTGATCTATATAGATACGAGGAATCGGAGCTTCTGGTTGGTGCCCTTCTGCGCTTTGTTTGAGATCCGTCTCGGGGCCAAGAAGAGGGCACCTCTGAAAAAGTCTCCAGTTTCCCCAGAAAGGCAAGTCAGCGTTTAGGTACTGTCTCGGTGCCCAAAAAAATGCTACTTCGGGGAGCCCATTCTATTCTAGTGAGAAGAATCTTATCACCAGAGCCCGCTTTTTGGTGATGCCCCTTTAGTTTTGCCCCAGGCGACCGAGACGCGCATTTCTGCGACTGAAACGCTTTTCTGTGACTCCTCATCTATATAAATCTAGATCTCTGTGCATGGTTCGACTTCACACATCGCTTGACTCGTCTAGACGCATCTCATCTCCCCCGCACAGGAGGTCACTGTGGGAGGATGGAAACTGTTTGCCCGTGACGTTTTGAAGGGCAACTTCGTCCAGCCAAACCGCAGAACAACCAGAGCCACCACTCAACAGAAGGTCCCTCCAAGATTTCCATCATGAGGCTAAGAGGATTGATAGAAGAGATCCCGTGCGATTCAGGTGGTTGATCATGACTGCTCAACATGTGAGCTTTGGATGTAGTATGAAAAAGTGTTCTCCCAAAGCCACTGGATACACACAAATTCCACCCAAATAGTTACTGCCCCTTCTGGTCGATCAACATCGACTCCGCCACACGGTCCGGCAAAAAACGGTGCCTTGAAGCTCCTGCACCATCATCTGCAAGTGGTTCCGCAGTTGTGGCTCGTGCTCCAAGCCCTGGTTCTGCTGGAGCTCCTCTCTTGCAGCCTCCAATCGATCCTCCACCTGCAGGGGCCGGTTCCAAGTGGAACACCTGACTGCAGGGACCTCTCAGTCGCAAGTCAGTCGCCACTCCCATGGGATCCAAGTCCTTTGATATGCCTGGAAGGGATATAGTGGCAGGTGCTGGTCGGGGATGTTCCCCAATCTGGCGAAAACGCTCGTCTCCCACCTGCTCAGACATCGAAGTGAAGAACTCGTTGGTTCTCTCAAGAGATGCCCGCAGCTCACTGAGCCACTCAGAGCTCACCTGCCACGGTGCACTCCGGCAAAGAAGTCGCCCCGGCGTCACGTCGACCGATGGAAGAAGTAGGTGCATGAAGTAGGTGCTAGCTGTGTTACTGGGCGCCATCCCATTGCTCAAGATACCTTGGGGCGACCAAAAATGGGTTGCCTGGGATTCTTTATAGTGGAACAGACGCGATGCCAAGCATCAGAGTTCGCCTTCAACCTCCGTGTCCAATGCTTCTAGTCTTTGCAAAACCCCTGCATGAACCCTCACTCTGCATCAATTTGCACCCTAGAACAACACCACAAGCAGTTTTGCACTTGCAAATGGGCAAGTTGGGTATGTACCAACACACTGTCAGACAGGTCACCACAAGTGACTTTAAGAAGTATCCTGAGGTGATTGCTATGATAAGCACCTTCAACCTCTCAAAACACCAAGAGTGTCAAACGCGCCAAAAGCTTGAGCCTTCCAAAACTGCTTCCTTTTCTTCTTTTCCAGGGGTGGCATGCATAGCAGAGGGCCCTCTGCAGTCCTCTTTCTAGTTGACCTTCGCACACACCGCTTCAGCGCCATGCCCGGCCCCACACACCCGGCGCCTGGGCTTCCTGATCCAAGATGTCGCCAGTTGGGCTACCGCGATCCTTCAGCGACTTCTTTAGGCCATTGTAATCGATGTAGAACGCATCCCATCCACGAATCTTGTGCCGATCCAACTGCTTGCCAAACTTCATCTCTCCATCAAAAGCATCGAAAAACCGGCCACTTGCCTAATTTCAGCCCAAAGCTGCAGCAAATGTGAGGCACACATCAAGGCACACATGACAGAGAGAGAGAGAGATATAGAGAGAGAGAGGGAAATGGATATATATATATACACACACATAAGTAAAATAAAAGAGCGTGTGTCATATAACCAAAGTTTCCAGCAGCTCAACAAAAGCACCCTCGGTTCCACAAAGGTATGACAAACAAAAGTGGCTTTGAGCCCCTTGGCGCCCACCCTGATCTTCCCACACCTCGACTGGCGCTTGCGCCACTGCTTTCAGAGGCCCACCCAGTGCAGAAGTCTTCTCAACTTGCCCCATGTACAGCAAAACCAAAGCCTACAGTGGCCTACAGCCTACATAAGTAGATCGCCCATCAATTCCCCTAACAAAGCCTTCACAAAAAGCGAATAGCATATATACTATCTTGTGTATATATGTTGCAGGGAGTCTCGCTTCGCTCGCTTCGTCGCACCTCTTCCGTGTCTTCAGCCTCGGCGACTGGTCCATGGCACTGGCGTCCTGGGCTGACCACCTCAGCGTTCGAGAACCCGTGTGCGCGGAGAAAACCCGCGCCACGTGTTCTCACCGGGCAACGCGGGCAAGGTTCTGGGGAGCCCCGGCTCAACCCCTAACTCTTCCTCAGCAAAGTCTGCCTCGGTCCAAGGCAGCTCCTTCCAGCGCTGGAAGCCACCTGGGTCGGATCCCCTGCCGGGTTTTTGCTCGGTCCCGGTGCGAGGAGACCTTGAAGGTAGATGAATTGGAGCGAAGGGAACAGCTCTCTGCTTCAAACCGATCCAACCCATGCTAGATGCCACTGGCTTATATGGTGGTGGTTTCGGTGGGGCAAGAGTGAAAAGAAATCAGTTGTGCGAGTTTCCAGTTTCATTAAATGTTTTCTTGGAAAGGACCATCTACCCGGGCTGTGGACCCCCCCTCTCTGGAGAATCAAAAGATTTGGAGTCTTGGAGATCTTGAACCACTTCCGCCACCTTGGGATCTGCGGAGTGTTTGAAACGTGCGGGCGTGGAAGCACAAAAAATAACAACTTGAAAGAAGATGAGGCAGCAGGAGCACTCACCACCCATGAAATTGGCAGCAGAGGAGAACTTGAAGAAACATTTGCCAATGGCCTCCGAAAACTTTTCAGAAATTCTTTTTGACTTCTTACTGGCTCCGTGTCTTTCAGCCGGAGGGGACCTGCAGAAACAACATCCGTACGCAGCACCGAGGAAAAGGCGCAAGACGCGCCTTTCCTAATACACCAGCGGAACCACCACATGCCCAACGGTCAACAACGCAACGCGGCATGAAAAAACCGGGAACCCAGAAAGAGAACACCATAGAAAGACCTTCCGTCTCCTAGTAACAAAGCCTTTAAAGGGCATTGCTTCTAGTGACCAAGGGGCATTACGACGAGTCGTAGCACGAGTCGCTGCGCACGAAGCTGGGTGCGTCGCTGGTGGCTGGGAGCGTTTCGGGGCCCCGGCGAAGCCCATCCTCACGGTTGGCCTTCCAGACCTCACGGGCTGCCCGCTGCCGCTCTGCAGGAGTCAGGTACACCTGCAGAACGGGAGTCACGCCTTTTTGGAGGAAACCTCGTTGCAGAACACCTCCATTTTGGACAGAGAAACGGTAGGACAGTCCCCTTTTCCCGTAGACTAGAGTAGCTTGCCTTCTGTGGAATTCAACTGTAGAACACGTCTGTGAAAGGCATAGGGGCTGAAGACGGCATGTTGCCATCAAGATCGGAAACGAATGACGGACGTCGGACGACGGCAAATGGTCGCGCATCCCTCGGGAAGTTTGGCACATGGCCCACATCGCCACAAGGACCCGCTGTGCAGAATGAAGTTGGTGTGATCCCATTGTCACGCCCTTCCCTTCACAAACTCTTTGCGCCAATGATGAGGTGTTTCTAGTAGAAAAGCCGTCTTCGGCTTGGAATGTACCAAAAAAAACAAAAATTGTATGGGAAGCCCTCAATGGACCCCGGAGATCATGGACGTGAATATAGCCGTTGTTTATCGTTGTTTTGTTGGCCCGGGGGGTGTTCCGCTCCGTTTGCACGGACACCGCGGGGGTCAAACCCACCCGGCCTCCAGCGGATCGGATCCTCGAAACCAGGAGGCCGGCAAGGACTCGCCTAGGGAGCAGCCGATCAATGTAGAAGTGTGTATTCTACGGTATATACATATTGCAATATGCAAATGTATACAGTATCTACATTGTATTGTATACAGTGTGTTATATATACATTACACCGTACATGCCTGATCCCTCTCTGCAAAGTTCGAGGTCTCTCTTTTCTCTGTCGGGGGGGGCACCTCCGGCACCTGGTCTAGAAAAATCTTCTGAACTTCCACTCGCGTGTTTCAACGGGTGGCACGTCTGGCACAGCACCGCTGCGGCCAACGGCATCTGATGTTGTTCCGTCACACTGCCGACAGTTTCCATGAGTCTGACCCCACCCTATCCCCACCTCCCCACCTCCCACATAGATGGAAAACGCTCCACCACACCGTGGCGCTGCTTCCCGACCGGGCGACGCATCTCGCCGAAGATCTGCTTCTTGCTGCGTGCGTCGCTCTCGCCGGCGGCCTCTAAATAGGCCCGGTAGTAGCCGAGCAGTTGAACCTCAGGCCGACCAGGCGTCAAAAGGTAGGACTACGTAAAGACAGGGCCCACAAAACTGACAAATAGGTAGAGATCCAACTCAAGATATAGCTGTGGGCTACCACAAGGAAGCAAGAGAAGCAAGAACGAAAGGGGTGGCTCTTCAGGTGCCATGGCTTTCACATGCTTTGAGCCTTGCCCCATAGTCAAGGGCAATGGCAGGCACCCATTTGGGGCGCAGTGCCGTGGCAGTCTTGACGCCTTCTCCGAAGTCAACCATGACTGAACCTGGATACAACATCACCAGCCTGTATGGTGCCTGTTCCCTGCCATCCTTGGATTCACCAGCCGGAGCGTGCGGACCCCCCGGACCGCCCTAGGCCGTCGGACCCGCAAGTCCTCCCAGCGTCGCGGCTCCGCCCGAGTCCACAGCAACTCCTCGCTGAGCCGCACGGCGTTCGACCCGAGCCGAGCCGAGCGCGATCGGCGATCGGGGGAGAGAGATGGGAGACAACGGTCGGAAGAACGGGAGCAGAGATCGTCTCCATCCCATCCGGACATCATCTTGGCCGAGACAGGATCGCTTCTATGTCAAAAACGAATGAAGTGAAACTGATGTGCAAGACATTCCTCATTAGGGTTCGAGCCTCCTTGGTGGTCATGCTGCATAATGGGAAGTCCATACAAACCTTGACATTGTCAATATTTGACAGTATGATTGTTCAAAGGGGTTCTTCTCTGATGCACATCGTGTTGTTCTCCTATCCGACTTGGCTGCTCCTGAGCTGCAAAAGTCCAGCTACGCCAGCTTCTTTGGCTGGGCTCTGGTTCCGCAAGGTCCTCGCATTCGTTGGATGAAGGCCATGAAGGCCCGACGGGCTGCGCTTGTGCAGAGGTCTGTCTAGAGTCTGAGGAAAGGTGTCTGCCCAGAGGCCGTGGTGAGAATTGGCTAGGAGAAACCAAAAAATAAGGGCTGCAAAAGTCGCCCCTCACTGAGGAAACAACTGCCACTCGGCCACAGCCTCTCCTGGTAGGAAGGCAGCTCCTCCACTTTGGCAGACACTACCTCACCACTGCCGCCAGGAGAGGAGGCACCTAAAACCTGACCACTACGAGTAGCTGAGTAGCTTTTCCCAAGTCAACCTCCATGAGTCCACCATGACCATGACCGCAAGACTTGGCGATGCTCTTGGCCGAAAGAGCCCGGCTAGAGCAGAACACTTGGCCACCTCCTCAAGGTCCCGAAAGAACAAAAGGGGCGCTTCTGCCTCTCCTCGCTCCAAAGCGTGCCTCACCTCCGGCCAGTGGTGCCGAACTCGAACCCTGGAAGAGTGCCGAACTTGAACCCTCCGCCCCATGAAGGCCCTCTTCAGGCCGAGCGACTGCAGTGAGCGCCTTGGCCCGTTCGTCCTCTGCGATGTGGCGCACGCGCTGCGCCTCCACCTGCAGGCCGAGACGAGACACAGACCGATTGAAAATGATTGAAAGCGGGGGTGAGGACAAGGGCAACCACTAACTAGTGATGGATTCTGCAGTCCCATCAAGTACATTTAGACTTGGAGAATGTTATCATCAGGTCTTGGCCCCAAAGGTTAGGGCTTGCTCCACTTCAATGGACGGGGCCAATGCAACAAAGCCTAACTTCACCGCTGTCGAGGCCCAAAAGCAAGGCTCATGGCGAATGTGGCGTCCTTCATCCAACGAAACTGGGTGACTGTAAAAAGGAGACCCTCTTTGAGGGACTCCCCCCCCAAAAAAAACAGAAGAATATAACAAGAACTGGTGCAACTGCTTTAGCTATCTCTCCCTCGGGGAACGAACCAGAACGTCCTGGACCGAAAGAAACGGAGCCACCGTCTACAACCAACAAAGCACCAAATCATCGGGTATAGTGGTCCCCAAAATAACGAACCAGAACTTCCTGGACCGAAAGAAACGGAGCCACCGTCTACAACCAACAAAGCACCAAATCATCGGGTATAGCGGTCCCCAAAATAGATAGAAATATCGTAGAAACGGTGTCCACATGTGTCCACTCCATGTTTAGTGGGGATCTACTTCGATTCCCCCAAAAAAACGTAAAAGAAACTTCAGTGCCGTCTGAACCCTCCTGGCCTCTTCGAGACCTGCAGAGACGGCCTCCCAAAGCCTCGGCGTCCGACCGTCTGGCAGGATGTTGCTTTTCTGGGGGAATCGAATTGAATGGAATTTAATTCAAAAGGAACTAAATAGAATAAGATAGAACAAGATACAGCAGGCAGATAGATCTCAAAAGAATATCATATTGTGTCATTGTATATAGGGCAATCGGGATTGTGGGCCCTGGACATGTTAACCGTATAGATTTTTGCATTGGCTACGTCCGCTGCTCTCCAGAAGGAAACGCACACTGAAGGTTACCGATCGATAGTTTCACAAGCATATGTAGGGCAAAAGAAAAACACAAGAGTGTGTCAATTTATCTGACATGTCCCCTCTGGAGTCCAGCCCCACTTCGCGTGTGAGGCTTCACACATCAGAAAATCCTGGCACATGGCAGGCCCTTGTAAACTTATCACTCATCCAAACCAAAAGCTCACCGACCGCAGACCAGAAAAACAGCGGCGCACCCAAACACAATGGAGGGACAACAAAGGCCTGCATCCCACTCCGCCTTGCACGTTGAAAATGAAAATGGTTGCCCCACTGTGAAACATCAGACCCTCATTCGGGTTGCAGTGGCCTAATCCATCACCCTCTCAGCCCTTGTTACTAGTAGCGATGCCCTTGTTACTAGTAGCTTCTTGCTACTAGTAGTAAATGCCAGGAGCTACTAGTAGCTTAGACTTCCTACATGTTTGTTTCACATGAACCGGGTTCGTTTGAGACCCAAAGCGCCCAACGTGCCCACCATTGAGGCCCGGCAGCAAGTCCAAGTCGTCTGCAGCCTCGCGTGGCAGAAACCACAGTTATATTGAGCAACCTCCCCATCTCCAAGAGCTCTCAACCAGCTTTCAGGACCCAGCCGTGGCCACCCATACAGAACAGCATCGTTTCAAGCCAGCCAGTCCCTTTTCTGCCGTGTGGGTCATCCCAATCACCTCCCCCCCACAAGCATATCACTGATCGCCACTGAGCATTGGAGCCGCGACATCTATCAGGCTTGGGACTAGATGTGCAACTGTAGGATCAAGCGGAAAGGGCTGGGAGCCCATCAGCCTTGCAACTTTGAGCGTGAGATGACCTCAGAGCAATGCAATTTTTTAGGGCTAGGCTGGAACCTCCATCCAACCCCTAAAGCAGAGTGTCAACCTCCCAGCCAGTCAAAAAATATCACCCCCCAGAACTCCTCACAAGGATCCCTTGCCTGCTCCCATGCTCGTCTCCGCGCGACGCACCACGACGCACCACGACGCACCACGACGCACACCGACGCACACGCCTGCAGCTGCTCGGCCAGGTTGGCGGTCGCAAAGCGCCGGAAGGCCTTCTCTGTTTTGGGTGCCTAGGACGAAGGGGCGGTGTAGGTTGACTCCGAAGGCAACCGCTAGGGCCACGTGGAAAGAGGTAGGAAACCCTAACATTTGGGGAGAGAGGTCCAAAAAGAAACGTCCAAAATGTCTCTTCGGCGTTCGCGAAAGCAACAGTTCCATGTCTTGGGAGTTTTTGTGCGCTCCACCCG
The DNA here is from genome assembly GCA_963970005.1 of Durusdinium trenchii. Lineage (NCBI taxonomy): Eukaryota > Dinophyceae > Suessiales > Symbiodiniaceae > Durusdinium > Durusdinium trenchii. The sequence continues at coordinate 435,366 of CAXAMN010028027.1, forward strand.
GCTACCTTATGGAGAGACCTTCTGCGCCTCGCACATATGCAGGAAGGGGTCCATTAGGTTACAGGGTGGTTCGACCTCTGCTAGGGGTCCCTCGCCTGCTCGAACTCAAAGAGGTGATGTAGGAGCCCCTTCACCCGCTTGCACGCGCTCGTCTTGGCGGCACGCAGCACCGCATGCCACGCCTGCGGCCACCGGTCGGGCCATGACCACTGGCGACATGAGCCCGACACCCTTTGGGAGCCCGGCACGACACGACCTGAAAAGGTGAAAGAATGAAACGTGGTGATGATGTAGCACGGTCTTGCAACATCTTTCAACCACGTTCCTCCTTTCTCTATGCACGGACTGCGTTGTAGCTCTAGCTGACCCACTCCCACCAATGCACAGGGCGCATCCGACAAAGGCGTGGCCGCGGCCTGCTTGTCCACCACAACGCCATGCGATTCGCACCATTCCAGCCACTTCTGCCAATAGGGGTCCTGGCGATTGTCTGTGTCCAAAAAGCTGCAAAAAAACACACATGCATCTGCTTCAAGAAGGTCAATCCTCTACCTGCGATGCCTCCTTCCATATCTTCAATGTGTTTGCTTTTTGTGCTGCCCCACGTCCTAACATACAGCAGCTCAAATCTGAAACCCTACATACGGTCCTCGGTTTTCTACTACACCAAGTTCAAGTGCCTAACTTCAACTGCTAGACAACGAGTTTCTTCAGGTCCAGTCACGATTGTCACCTGCTCCACCCCGAGCTGGTCCTTCCTCAAAGTAAAGCCGTTCCCCACCACAATGAGCCCCCGGCGCGCCCGGGTGAGCATCACGTTGAGCCGGCGCCAGTCGGCCAAAAAGCCCACTCGGCCGGCAGGGTTGTTCCTGGCCATCCGCGCGCACGAGTGCACGGGTTATATACATGAAATGACATGGCCTGGAACAAAGGACCTGCTCTTCACGGAAGGGCAGCTGCATCCAAGGCTGCAGAAGTGAACAAAATCAACAGCCAAGTCATGACGATGACGTTAGGTGGTGCAAAATGATCTTCCATCAACTGTAGGACTGTAGGTTGATGATGGTTGATGCCAGCGTCTGGCCTTTTCATCGGCCACCGGGCGGGAAATTGGAGCCGGGAGGAATCCATGAGTTGCCCAAGCTCATCCCCACAGCGTTGAATCAGTGTGTTCACCAAATATGTTTTAATAAAACACATGGTCTTGGCGCGTTTCCTCCCTTGCCAACGGTCCGCGGGGTCATCTTCTTCTTGCCACCCGTGGGGCTGAGCATGTTCAAAGTCCGGGAGGAAACATGTCAAGTGACCCTTATTGTCGCCAACATGATGATACCCAGCGGAGCTTCAGGTCCTGTGGAAAAGACATCTGGTTGGAACTTGGAACCCGGAAGAATGTGTAGCGCCTAGACACGTTGGCCCCACTCCCTGAAACGAAGATCATCGCGGAGAGAGCGGTTTGTTACGGCTTGCGTCTATACAATCCTCCGCACGAGCAAGATGATCTCATGTGGTGGTCAGCCTCTTTCTATCGGTTTATTCATGGTCAAATCATCTTCAGCTTGCTCTCGTGTCCTCATCCTACCACCTTAGAAATTGTCCACCTACTGCCTTCACCAGAAAACACTGGACACTCCTGGACTGACACGACGTCAACGGCGCGGCCTCACCGCCGAGAAGACAATGAGTTCCTTCTCTCGGCCTTGGAAGTTGTCAACGCCTCAGACGTGGCACTGCGGCAGCCAACGGAGGTTATATAAGTGATTTGACATTAAGTGCACCCGTCCACCTGGGTACCTATGGGATAGTCGAACAGTGTTCTGAAGAACCTCTGTTGCAGCACTCCAGGTGCAGACCTGGGAGGTCTCTCTGTGCATCGAGCCGGCGAGGCCCGAGCGCGATCCAGAGGGCGTTTCTTGGCCGCAGGGAGTTCGATGTGTCCATTGGGTTTCGGTGTTCCATTGTTCCATGTGCAGTGGGAACCACTTCGCCTGAGCTTGGCGGGTAGCGTTCATTCAAGCAACAGGCACAGTTAAAGGATATAGGGAAACCACCAGTGGGATGTCAGGATGGAGCGTTCATCACGAATCCAAGGCCCACTAGATCTCGATTTGAAAGCTCTACCAGTCGACAGCCCCTGCAGCCTAGCCACTTGCGATTTCCAAGGTGCCTCCGTGGCGGTTTTGGAGCAGGACTCCCGAAAGCATCCAGGCCAAAGGAAAACTCAACGAACATCCACATCAAAGGGTGTTGACTCAGCATGTGGACAAGGCACGAGGCTGCTTTTTCTTCTTGCCTTTCTCCTGGGCTTGTAGATCTGGAGATGTCATGAGATTTCCAGATGGCACTATTTCAAGCAACAGTGAGGCGGCAATCAGGCAGCTTATTTGCCTCGATGGCAGCCCAAAACACGATGGCAGCCCTACAAAAATGCCGGATGGCGGATGGTTTTTGTGGGCGTTCCATGCCTGCCACGCGCGGACCTCTTGCGGTTCTCATACCTTCCCAGAGGTTTCAACCTCATCCCCCGTCCCATCTGCTCCTGACAGCGGTTCCGCCAAAGCATTCGCAGCAAGCGGACTTGAGCCATGTAGGGCGTGATCACACCGACATCTTCCGCGGAGCACCCCGCTTCCAACACTGACCTGGGCTCTCGGAACGGCACGGGCTCGGCTCGCGCGAGCGGGGAGGTCAAGCTGTCTGTAGCCTGCATCTGCACAAGCACATCAACCCACAGCGATCTGAGTCGGGCACTCAATGATCTGCAAAACACGCTCTGCTTCGGCCTGGTTCATCTTGGACTCATACTCGACGGACTCTCCTCGGGCAGATCTGTTTTATGCAGGCTGAGTACTGTAAGCATTCTTACAACACCCGGCAAAGCCCTCGATGCTGGGAGCCAATGAAAAGCCCACAACGTCACAACCTCCACCGGGCCCCCTTACCCTGAACCCACTCGATTGTGACGAATGGTTGGTTGACACACAAATACAACATTAACAGTATATATATATATACATATACATACTATACAGATATCAAGCAACAACCCTGAAGTGATCAGACCGTGCCTGCGCCATCTCATGGCATGTCCCCATGACCCTGCATATTCCGTCCACCCTTTCCGCCCCACGCGCGTGACTGACTCTCCGAAGGGCCCGCCCAGCGGCCCATCTCCACAAAGGCCACGGGCACCTCCGGGCGAGGAGAGTCCACCCAGCTTCACGATGGTGGTGGTTTCAAAAACTATGTTTTTTTTAAGAAAAGCTGGGTGACTGGCAAGGGGGCCCATGAAAACCAAACATGTGTTCAAGGAGTTCAAGGGCCGGCAGCGAGTCAAGAATTGATTCGGGTGGGTGGCACATGTTTTTCCAGGCGCTGTGGTGTGTAGAGGCTGTTGGGGGAAGTGGTTAAAGACAAATGCTAGGATATCCTACAGGAGACTGTGGGAATCGGCGTGCAACTTGGAATCGCCTCCACAACCATTTATTGAACCTGCGCTCGCCGGCACACACCCACACACTGGTACTCACTGACTCCCTCCCTCTTTTCCAATGATAAAGTACCATCCTCTTTGAACATCAGACTCTCATGTTCCAACACGTGCACTGCACAGACTGCACCCTTTCCGGACTAACAGTGGCTTTTTTCCAAATGGCCCCCCCGAAGCGCTGCCGCTTTGCCTTCTTCTTCGGCCACTCGAAGCCCTTGAGCGGAGGCCGGGCGGCCTCAAGGATGCCACCTCGGTGGAAGCGGCTGGACGAGACGGTGATGCAAAAAGCAAGTCACCGCCATAGGGATATGAAAATCTGAAAACCAAAGAAAGACGGGTGGAGCCTGGAACAAATGATGATTTATCTATCTGCGACTGCACGTCCATGGCCCCGATCAAAAGTCTAAGATGCTACTTGCGAGGTGTCCTCCAAAGCTTCCCAATCAGAACCATAGCCTAGCTGCTAGGCCTGGCTGCTTCATGGATTGCCAATTTGCTTTTGAACTGGGCCAGCCCCTGGGTCCAACCCACCCCACTCTACGGAGGCAGAGCGGCTCTGCAGGCGGCCCTCGTAGATGCTGCCGGCCACCCATTCCATGAGCTTGGGATGCGCGCGAAACTGGGTATCCAGGAAGTAGGGCTCCAAACCCTCCTCCGAAGCTCAGCTTGGAAGTGTTTGGAAGCTGGAGCTGCTCTTCAGAGGCGCCCTAACTCCAAATTGAAGACTAGAAAAGCCCGAAGTGCTGGGTTGCTAAAGTGGACATAAGTGGACGATGTTTTGCTAGGGGGTATTCACAGAGGGCATACTTCAAACCACTCCAGCTGCACGTTTCGTCGCCCCCGTCCTTCACCAGCCTCCCATAGAGCGACAAAGTCAGCCCTGGCAGATGGACCCCTCAAACCACCAGGGTTCAGTGGAGCAAAGAAGCCTTCTCCATGGTTTTTCGGATGGGTTGCAGTGCCCGTAGTCGCACCCTAGGCGGTTAAGCTGGCCGCAGCTTATGTGAAAAGGGACACGGAAACATCGAGGTGAATCCACCAACCTTCGGCTCATGGCACATCAGTCCGATTTGGGAGGAGCTTCATCTCAGCGAATCCACCTACCCTCCTTGCCACTGCCCACGCCTCGTCGCTCCGCCTCGGGCGATTGCACCGTGGGAGGCAGCTGACCTTGCGCGCAGTTCGATGGATGCGCGCGGGCTGCACGTGCGAAAGGGATGCGGGAAGGTGTCAGGTGGGATGCACATGTTGAGAATCATCATCCTGATTGGCCTTGGAGCGGAAAATGAATTTCAACTCCCAAGTGCTCAGAGCTGCCAAGAAGCATCGAAAGCAACTAAGTAACTATATACATTTCTCAACCTCAACAAGATTGTCACTTAAAGTGTCTTCACTTCCTTCGAGGTCGCCTGAATCTTCAAACAGCTGGCCACAAAGGTAGCAAGTCGTATAAGCCACTCAAAGGCTCAAGGGTTGCATGCGAATCAAAGTCTCGATTTGCGTCTCACGTGGTGTAACGACTACCCAGAAGATGTCCTCTACAAGCTGTCAATCAAACACGCGAGCGGCACTGGACCAAACCAAACCACCCTCTGAATGGATGGATCTGCGGATTCTGCCAGTACACTCAGCAGATCCCATACGACCACCAGCTTACATCAGGGCTGCTACACAGTACCTACGGTATCTAATACCTGCGCACCCTATGACACCACCCCGGCAGCATCCCGAACACACCGACCCAGACAGCAACTCTTCGGCCACCGAGGCACAATGGTCTCCTGCTAAGACCAAACGCTCGCAGGCGCGCTGTACCTGGCGGCATGTCTGGCCAGACAGTGAAGAAGGCACGCAGAAAAACATCACAAGAAGGTCAGTGTTCAGGGCTAGAAGTGTTTATATAATTGCTTTTCCCAGTCGTGGTTGCGCACACAGCTCAGGAGGAGCTCAGGCAGGCAGTTCATCTGCCACACCCAACCCCCAAGTAGAAGCGAAAAACTCCCTCACCGACCAAGTCAGAGAAATCGAATCAAATGGTGCCCCTATTCCCTCAGCACGCTACTGGAATTGAACTGTGTATGTGTGCATCAGTGCAGTTCCGGGAGATCATTCATCACGGCCCGCGCGGTTCTTGTTCACCCAGGATACTGGTCGTATCATCCAAGCCAAGGAACGATCGGGACAATTGACACCAGCTCCGTGGCCTGTGCCTCAGTTCTGTCCAGACTCACTGATGATCACAGCTGGGACATCGACGCCCAAGGGCGAACAAACAACGTTGCATACACAGGCAGCCGGAGGCCAATACCGATGGCACAGGCATCTGAAACTACAGCTACCAGCAGTTGCCCATAGACCACCACCACAGGACCATCACGCGCAAACAATGGACGAACCAACGGCCAACAAAATCCAAGCTGCAATTTCATCGATCAGAATGCCCTTGAAAGCACCAAACCTAGCCGCGGGCTAAGCATAGTTGTGAGTGCTAGGCGCTGGGTGTCATCGCCCGATCTTTCTTTATCGGGTAAATAAATGAATCAGTCAGCCAAACCCAAGGGAAGCTGTGTTTTCGCCAAGGAGCTTCGTGAATAGATTGCCGCCCGCAGTGATCAGCCTCAAGCACCAGTGCAAAACAACGCGGGAAGACAGTGATGCAATAAGCCAAGCTGTTCTTTGCATCTCTACTCAATGAACAGGCTGACGACACACAGCCAGGTACACCCACCCAGGCCACCCAAGGCCGACCCATTGGGGGGGTGAGTCCTTGCCCAGTGACTGGGCACAAAGGATGTCTGCACCTTGCAGGACCTGTGCAAAAGACGGAAAAGACGCGTCGTTTTCTGCGTAGGTGGAATGAAACAAGATAGAAACGAGCTTCAACCATACGGTATGTATAAATATAATATATATATATATATACACATGGGAGATAGCTTATAGCTATCTGTTTAATAAGATTTACCGTAATATCGATCATAAGGGGAGATGAAAGTCTACCTCTACTGGGGAGCCTTGAGCCGAAAACCCAACCAATTCCTTCCAGGGAATCACCGTCGCTTCAATGCTCTTCACTCATCGATGCGAGTCTCACCGCACATGACCCATGTGGTTGGCCCCACCCACAGCATGTGGAGGAAAACGCCTCCATTTGGATAGCAGCGTCTTCTTTTCTAGTCTGCAGCTTCAATCTCCTTTCCTCTGCTTCCACCTCTGCCGGAGATCCTGAGGCGTGCCGCACAAGCCCCACCAAAAACAAGCAGGCTTGACCACCCAAGCAGCGACACACGAGCCATACATCTTTGCGCTGCCTCACTCAGATTGTTCTTGATCTTTCGCAGCCTAGTTCGCAGCCTAGTTGTGGATCCCAGAACTGCGTTCGCCCTTCTCGCCGGACCGTGTTTCACCGGCCAGGCACCACGAGTCCCGTCCACCGATCTCGCCCATTGCGGGCTCCACCCGTTGCAGTCGGGCGTCGGGCGGCGCGCTCGGCCACCTTGGCCTCCTCCTTCCGCGCGGCCTGGTTTTCGGGGAAAGAAACCCACTCCCGGTTGGCCTGCCCTAAGGGCCTGACCCATTTCATATTGTTTTTTTGGGTGGTCTTTTTGGTCTTTGACTTTGCCATGCCTTGTGGCTTTTGTTTCTCTTTCGTTTCTCCTGTTCTGTTCTTCTTTCTGTTTGATGTTCCGTGTCCTTTTCCTCGGGAACGACAAAAAAATGGGCCCGACCTCGGCCTCCACCATGGCGTTCAGCACCCTGTCCAGCGCAGAGGCTGCGGTGAGTCCTCAACACAGGGTGGCACCTAGGAAACCCCCTCCGAAGCTGTGGAAAGAAGTCCCATACACTCCATGGGACTGGAATATATGCCTACATTGACCCCCCTGGCACCACCCCAACTGATCGGCATATATGGCAGTCCCATGGGTCCCGTCTGAGAGTAGGAAAACCGCCTTTTAGGCCCTTCAGGTGCTGAATAATCCATCCCACTCCAATTTTGGGCAAGGTAGAGGGCGCCATCAAGATGGCAGACACGACTCACTCCGTGGCGGGCACGGCGGGTGACACGACATGCGGGTGTCAGAGGAGGGCCGATGGTGGCAGATGGTCATCACATTCATCCACTGGATGTGGAACATGCTGAGAGGCTGGCCACCTTTGCATAGAAACACGGTGCGTTCGACCGACACATTGTTGTCAGAAAGCTGGCCATACTCGTTGCCCTAGCATTCAGCTTCACTTCTCCATCCTTCCCCCCCCGGTCGTGTCGTCCTGTTCCCTCAGGCGTCAGGTCTAAACCTCAGCCCGAGCACGGCGGCACGGCTCCAGCCGAGAAAGCCCTCCAAACCGCCCTGGGAGGCGTTCTTCGACTCAAAGAGGTTTGGGACGGTTTTGCGGGGTATGTCCAGGTGGTGAAATTAGAGCTGTAAATACTGTAAATACAGATTAACAGTATATAGACTGTATAGTATATTTATGTTTATTTACAGACTATTGGTAGTCCGTATGGTCGGTATAATGCTGAAAATAAACTATAGTCTGTCATTCAACCACCCAATTGAGGCCAAAATGGTATACGCTTGTCACGATTGCTAATCTTCAATTGGCCCACCTCAGCAACTCCCCAAACAAAGTCGCACACAAGTTGAACCTGAAAAGCCAGCGGGGCATTGTGATCAAGCCAGCAGGGGCCTGCGTGCCAAAAACAATGATGGGTCACTTCAGCCAACTTGAGCAGGCGGCTAGGTTGGAGGCCATCGCCACTAGGGTGGCGGCCATCGCCACTAGGGTGGCGGCCATCGCTACTAGGTTGGAGGCCATCGCTACTAGGGTGGGGGTCA
>CAXAMN010028027.1:449368-461123 GCA_963970005.1 Durusdinium trenchii
TCTTCGACCTGAAAAATCAGGGGTTAGGATTTGCACCCGGTCGAAAGAAACCTTGCTATCGCAAGGGTAACTCCAGCTAGCTTCGCTAGCTTTCGTGATAAAATTGATTCGACCTGACCTCCCTCCAGGCCCTGACCAAAGGGACCCAGCAAGAGCACCCTACCCTCCCAGATTCTCTCCTGGATCTGCTGCTTCAGGACCTGGATCTGCTGCTGCGCGGGTCTTCGGACAAACGTTTCTTGTTCATTGACCACGTGAGATTCATCTAGAAGATCCGCCCCAAAACCTTGGCAGCCCCAAAAGAAAAAACACAGCAGCGCGGTGGGATAAATTGCTAGGCGGTCTCAAAATAGGTGCCGGTACCTTCCAAGCAAGCTCATTGGCTTTCGGGGAATGATGGACCCAAGCCTTGCAGGTTCCCAAGCCCTAAGACGGTCTTCTCTGTCCCTCATCTCCATCCTTGACTTACAAGATCTAAGAAGACTTGAGGCCAGGGGGAGAGGTCGAAAGCTAGCCGAATCGCACCGGATGTACTAGTTACATAGTCGGCAAAGCATGTAGGGATGACATGTTTTGGGAGGAAGGTTGCTATGTACATACTTTGCGCTAAAGAATGTAAATGTGACATCGCTGACTGGGAAGGGTACATTGGAACAACCCGGGTGCACTCGTTGGCAGGCACGAAGATGCGTGATCGGCAAATCTGGGGGGTAAATTTACCCTCCGCTTTTGTATGCCTTGAGTCGGAAAGAGGGGTAAGCATTTCTGACATCATACGGACTGTACATACACTAGGGCGTCCGTAGTGTAGGAGAAGCACGGGTAAAAGGTATATGGAATAGAGTGTCTTGAGGAAATAGCCGGTGTATGGTTATTGCAAATCTGGGGGGTAAATTTACCCCCCGCTTATGTATGCCTTGCGCTGGAAAGAGGGGTAAGCATTTCTGGCATCACAAGGACTGTGCATACACTAGGGCGTCCGTAGTGTAGGATAAGCACGGGTAAAAGGTAGAAGGAGTAGAGTGTCTTGAGGAAATAGCCGGCTTATGGTTATGGCAAATCTGGGGAGTAAATTTACCCCCCACTTATGTATGCCTTGAGCCGGAACGAGGGGTAAGCATCACAAGGACTGTGCATACACTAGGGCGTCCGTAGTGTAGGAGAAGCACGGGTAAAAGGTATCAAGAATAGAGTGTCTTGAGGAAATAGCCGGTGTATGGTTATAGCAAGCCTGGGGGGTAAATTTACCACCCGCTTATGCATGCATTAGGTTAGAAATAGGGGTAAACAACTTGTAACGGTGAAGTACAAGTCCTATGCAGCAAGCAGCAGCCAGCAGCAGCAGCAGCAGCAGCAGCAGCCGCCTGCAGCCAGCAGCCAGCAGCAACCACCAACCAGCAGCCAGCCAGCAGCACCACGCAGCAGCAGCGCAGCATCAAGCCGCAGCAGCAGCAGCACCACCGGCAGCAAGCACTACCGGCAGCAAGCAGCAAGCAGCAGCAGCAAGCAGCAAGCAGCAAGCAGCAGTAGCAGCGGCGTCGTCAGCAACAGCAGCAGCAGCACCAAGCCGCAACAAGTAGCAAAGCAGCAGCTACAAAAGCGGCAACCAGCGGCAGCAGCAAACAGCAGCAGCAAGCAGCAGAGCGGCAGCAGCAGCAGCACCCTTTACACCAAGCCACCGTTACACCCAACCAACCACGTTCACACGTTCAACCAACCCCCTACACGGCGCAGCTGGGAGTTGAACCGCGGGGGGGGGGGTTAGCTTGATATATCAATCTTTAAGGCACGCAGCCCCTCCCACCACAACATTGCTAAAGCAAAGAAGAACTCAGCTAGCATGCTAGCTTTCGTGACTAGCCTAGCAATACCATGCCTCACAGTCCCCAGCCTTGCACTGGTTGTCCAGGGTGATCTCCTCCAGCTCGGGTCGGATCTTCTCAGGCCGCCCCACCCGCACCGTCTTCACTTTCATCTCGGCGCGCAAGGAGAGAGCGCAGGCGCGGCGACCACAGTCGGAAGAGGCGAGAAGTGAAGCCACAGGGGGTTACTGAAGAGATGATGCCCCCCACGCGATCACACAGGCTGGTTCCCAACAGTCGCCCTGAACTTGAGGGCATGGCCAGCACGGCCGGCATGGGCACTACATGCATGCATGTAGGCTGCAGTCAAGCTTCGCCATACTTTGCAAGGCCAGCCTCGGTGAACTCGCAATGGTCCACTCGGTGCTTTTAGATATGTATGCAGGAGGTATTCCGGGTATTCTCCACCGAGATTTTCAGCGAGTCCTCCAACCCAGCATGTGACACCCACTCTGATCGAACATGACACCTCACCTCTCAGGGGGTTCTTCGCGAGATCCCAGTCGCCCCCGCCCCTCCGTCCGACCAGGTGGCTGCAATGTTGTCGACCGCGATGTTCCCATCGGCCACCGCCAGCAGCGGCTTCAGTCCCAGCTGCGCCCAGGAACGCAACACCTCGACGGCGGTGAAGGTCTTTCCAGTACCTCATGAAGCGTTCACGTGGCTCCGCCCAGCTCCAGCGGGCGAAATGGAAGCTACATGGTGCACTACTTGGATTCAGGGATTCTATCGACATGCACCTTGGCATCATCACCATGTGACTTCAAGGAAACCTATATAGTTATATTCAATAGCGATGGCCTCCAACCTAATAGCGGGCCGTGGAGATCCAAAAGAACAGGCCGAGCTCTCCGCACCTGGAGGTCCCTGGATCATCGTGCAGCGTCGCTGGAAGGTCGCACCGATCGCGCGCTTCTGCGCGTCGGTGCAACTGAGCGCCGCGAGCTCCTCTGCGGAGCTAAACGCACACCGGTGGCACACCACGAAAAGTGCAGCCAACCAAGACATACGGAAGGTACATACGGAGTAGTTAATTGAATGACCTCAAGTGGCATGCACCAGGAAGTGTCCACTGATAGCTCTTGAAAAGACATGTCGCCGCCCGCAAAAAGCTCAGATTGCAGACTAGTCTAGTTACTATGGGCAAGTTACTTTCACGATTTTCAATATATATACCCTATATAATCTTCAAAGGCTAAGTTTAACTTCGACGTTGTTTCTGTCTATGTTTAACCAGGTTAAACTTCGTCGTTCTGCGGAGTCTGTTCTGTTTAAGACAACTAACATGAGTAAAACTTAGACTCACTGAGGTGTACAAGTTTAACTTCGACGTTTCTCATTGGCTAAGTTAAACTGCGACGTTGGAAGTTCTGTGTGTATATATATATATACACAGTATATGGATGTCATCACGCCCTTGAAGGCCCTTGAATCATTGAAGTCACATGGAAATTGGACAAATGGAAGATGTTCCTCCCCAGGTGACGCCAGGAGCCTCAATCTACTCTGGTTCGATCCACTGGTTGGAGCTGCCTTTGTCTAAAGGCGAAACAAGACCCATTCGACATGTTCACCTCCTCTGCCAGGAAGGTCGCACTCCTCCTGACACTTGGACAGCTTCTCTGCGTCCGCCGGCAGCGCCTCTGCTGCCAACTCCACTGAGGCTGAAGCGATGGCTGCAGGGACAAACGCGGCCTGCGCGTCCACCTGAGGCACTCAAGGCTGGTGGCATCGAAAGGTGGCCAAACAAACCTCCAAATCATCCAAATCCCAACAAAGCTGCCCCAAAAAGAGTCTTCGGACCCTTCCCAAATCGTGCCAGACCTTCTCCAAGTGAACGACCTGCACCGCCTTCACCCCATCCTTCAGCTTTACATGCGCGCGCGGCGGCACCGACCCGGAGGCAAGCACCCGGCCATCAACGGCCACCAGTTCGCCTGGCGCGAGTTCACAAGACCACTTAGAGGCTTGGGGTGGCAGTGGCCTTTATCGGCCCACCGTCTTGAGAAAGAAATGTCATCAAACCACGCAATATTCCTCCATCTGTTCACAGTCCCCTGCCACGTGCCTTCTTGTCCATTCAGCGCCTCCGCCTTCAGCCCGCACAGCCGCACCTTCTGCCCCTCCACCCACAGCCCATCCGAAACCTTCGCCGTCGTCTTCGCCGTCGTCTTCGCCGTCGTCAAAGGATCGGTCCAATGGGCAGTCCAGGCATCCACGTCTCCCACGTTGGCGCGGGTGATGAGCTCAAAGATCTTGGGGCGATCAGCTCCGCCCTGAGGGCAAACGGCGAGGCCGCAAGCACGCAAGCGCATGCGCAAGCGCAAGGGTGGGCATGACAGCTACGGGTTGGAAAAGGATGCCCTGCATTATTAACCCCATCCCTCTATCATGCAAGAATCGGAAGCAAAATGGATGCAGGCGGCCTAATTGTCCGCAAGATGCAGGCGGTCTCCACTCCCGTTTTGGATTTAATCAAATTTAATCCAAGCTGCTTTATAGACACCACCCCTTTCAGGCCCCTCCCTACGATCGATCAACTGTTCACGAGGTCGGGTTGGGCGGAACCGAACCGCCGCCTCCTTGCAAAGCGTCACCAAGGAGCTCATCTGGCGAGTATAGCTGAGGCGATTGCTGCCCTTGTCCACGCGATAGGCACGGCCCTTCGATGGGACGAAGGAGGCGCCCTCCACGGCGATGACGAGCACCGAAGGATTCAGCTCTTGCAACTGGGCAGGGGCGGGGTGACCGGTGGCAGCTCTGGCGGGATGACAGACAGCGACTTCCGAGGGTCATTCATCGCATCAGTTCCTTCTTCTGATTGTTCCTCCTGTTCTGGAACCTGTTCTTCTTCTGTGGAAGACTTTTAAAACCAATTTTTGTTAAACTCATTATCTGACGTAAAAATGTTCAGGAGTTTTACCAAAACGTTTTTTTTCATATCCTCAAAGATTGTTCTTAATTCTTAATCATATCATACGTATAAAAACATCCCTCCCACTGAAGGAGAAAAAAGAAGCTGGCTCCTGGACTCCTGTGAGGGTTCCTTCAGTTGGGTCGGATCAAAATTGGCTTCGGTTGTTCTTTTCATACACCCCGCCTGACCCTCGCCCACGCGGTCTTTGAGGGGGGTGCGTTCCGGAGAGGATCACACTGTCCCCACGCTTGAAGCGCAAGCGATCAATGTCGATCTTGGGAGACTTGGGCATCATCAGGGTGATCTGAAAACCGCTGTCGCGACCCTTGCCTCACGCCAGGCAACGCTGGACAAGGAACTGCCAAGGATTCGTCAGCCAACTGGGGCCGAGTTGCACGTTCTCGTCCACGTTCTCTAACTTAGCCTATGGATTGGAGCTCATCCCCTTAAATCTAGGAAAGCTCGGGTAGGACCACATCATTGATGTTGCACCCTCATGATCAGAGGCCAAAATGTTGACACCCGGCCTTTCTCCTTCCCTTTGCCCTTGCCCTTGGAGATGTCCATGGCTTGCAAGTTCACCAGCGCCCACCCCCCGCGCTGCAACTCCTCACCGGAACGCTTGGAGGTGCGCCGACGTAGAGCGGCCACCTGGCGAATCCCCCCCACTCCGCGTGCCGAGCACTCCCAGGCCGTGTCGTCCTCGTTTCGTTGCCCGAAACACCGCCTCCACAAAGTACTCTAGGTGGAGCAGGGCGCAAAAGTGGCCAAAATACTTCCCACAGGCCGCGCTCGGCGCTGCCACACGGTTCCTCAGCTTCTGCAAGTCCAAGCGCTTCAAGGCCTCGACTGAGAGGTCCTCCTGCGCAAAGTGCCAGTAACAGGTGGTGTGGGAAGATCTCCCCAACAACAGTCCATATACGCGCTGGGGCACGCAGAAGCTACAAGCAACATCCTGCACTCAACCCACCAGCACAGCACCTTCCCGTCGCCATGGGGTGCCGGATCTAGAAACAACACAAGAAGCAAAATCTAAGTTTCAGTGGCCCCAGGGTGGCTAGGGATAGGCAAACAGGAACATTGCAACCTGCCACTCGTTCGCTACAGAAACCTTGATGCTTTTTTCATGTCTCAACTGTGAAAGATGTTTACCGGCCTGTGAGGCGAAGCCTCCAGCATCTTCCCGGAACTCCTTCTCCCCTTTCCGCTTCAGCCGCCATCCCTGGAGAGGCGGCACCTCATCCTCGCTGGCACAGGAGCCCAACAGCCCAGCCTTGCCACCCACCTGCGAGAGGCGAAAGGCTCCCGGCAACAAACGAAAGTCTGATTCCTGAAAGACTTGGCCCTTACAAAACCGAAGTTTCTTTGGCGGATGGAGATGCCATGGTTTGCAAAAACGCTTGCTAAACGCGAAAAAGCGCAGCTACCTCATCAACCCTGACCTGGGTGCCCAGCCACCAGCCACCCTGTTTTTTCTTCCGCTTCTTCATCTTCTTGGCCCCCTGGCGTCCAAGGCTTGAATGGGTTGATTGGATTGATTCAAGCTCTTGGCAGCAATCAACACCAAGCCAGCAGTCCATGGCAGTCAAAGAGAGACTGAAAAGGAACAGTGCTGTCACCACCTATGCTTGCCATGCCCAAATCTGATCTCCCTGCCTTCTTTGGGCCACTTTGGGCCCCAAAGTCCCAGAAGAAGCACAGCACCCGGAGCTCTTTGCCATCGGCGCTCGTGACTCGGCGCTGGTAGATCGGCCGCTCGTGCGGGCTCAGTTGGTCGAAGTCACGCGTCCGCAAAAAGGTGCCGTTCAGCTCCGGCCAGGCTTCGCAGCCCCGAAACACCAACTCCTGGAGCTCTGTCTGCGAGCTCGTCTCGTCCGGTGGGGGGGGAGGAAGTTGAAGTAGGTTGGAGGCCATTGCTGTTAGGTTGGACTTACCTTCACGTGGCAACCCGGCATGTTGTCTCAGCTCCTCAGGCCACTCTGCACCTCCGGCATCCTCCTCCGCCTCCTCTGTCTCTTCTTCTTCCTCCTCACCTTCTTCTTTCAGAACATCCTGCTACGGCCGCAGGGTGGCGGACACGGTTGAAACCCTTCCTACCAATAAAAGCAATATAAAATAGTTTGCACAATCTGCACCTGCAGTTCCACCTTCAACCGCAGCAATGTGAACAAGTGCGTGAACCGAACAAAAACGAGGCCAACAAAAACCTTCAAAACTCCACCCCAAGCCACCCAACCTTTTCTTCGTGGCGTGGCTGTGCCTGAGCCAAAACACACCGATGCCCAGCGCAAACACCTTTTCAAAGGAGTAAACCTGACCTCGCACATGTTAAACATGATGTAGCCCTGTGTCCTTTGCACTAG
Source organism: Durusdinium trenchii (assembly GCA_963970005.1). Classification (NCBI taxonomy): domain Eukaryota; class Dinophyceae; order Suessiales; family Symbiodiniaceae; genus Durusdinium; species Durusdinium trenchii. The sequence continues at coordinate 456,511 of CAXAMN010028027.1, forward strand.
CCTTTGGTCCTTCTGTAAGTGCAGGCCATTGGACCCAAGCTATATAGTTCCACCCAAAAGTCCGAGCAGCATCTCCCAACAAAGTTTCGCGTGCTTCAGCTTCGGTCAAGGACTCGGGCACTAATGGCACAATGGGGCTCTCCTCAAAAAGCCACGGCAAGGACCGACACAATGAATTTCTGCCTCTGTTTCGGGCACATACACACACGGCAAAGTGATTGTGAGGAGCACTAGAATTGTGTCAAAACATGTCAAAACCGTCGACCTCCTAAGTCCACAACGTCGAAATCAGCATGCATAATGTTGGGCGCTGATTAGTAAGAGGCCATCTATAATGCAAAGTGTGTGAAAAAGTAAAAAGTATTTACAATACAATCAGGTTACAAAAGGAACCCTCCTAGGAACCCAGATTTGTTTTGGTGGTAGCTTATTTTAGATGATCCCTCATTGTTTTGAGGGGGTGACCCCCCTTTACTAATCAAGATCCAACATTAGGTGTGACACCATCCAATGACGAGAAACCGGCGACCTGGTTGACCTGAAACAGCCTGAATATTAGTGTAACAGCTTGAATGGCATCATGGTCAAAACTCAGCAGGTACGTCATTTCTGCCGAGTTTAACTGATATCCCCACCGTGCATTGCCAGCTTCGTTGGTGGAGAAGCAATACAGTTGTTTCCACCCCCTGCTTAGACATATAATCGACTGCACTAGTCGAGGTCACTGAACGATTCAAGTAACTTAGACACTCCATTTCTACAGCAGTAGTCAGATTCACTCTATAGCCAGGCATGAAACAGGTCAACTCAAGTGGTTTGATCGCAATGCAAACTCGGCCCGCTTGTGCTAGCGGTTTACACAAAATATTCATCTAAGACAAGTCGTATCTGCTGTCATCAAACGGCTGAAACAGCCGAGCGTTAGAAACTACTAACAGCGGGCCGTACAGACCTAAGCCAGCTGCGCTGGTTTAGCGTAGTTGCCGGGGTTACGGGGTTAATCCGAGGCATCTGCGCGGTAAAAACGGTAAAAAACGAAAATCTTATTTTTTACCGTTTTTACCGGGGAGGCGCCACTTTTTTTCCAGCATATCCGCGGTAAAAACGGTAAAAATCGATTCTGTTTTACCGTTTTTACCGGGGGGAGCTTCCTTTTTCAATACCATATCCGCTATCAAAACGGTAAAATTAATTGTTCTTTTTGTACTGTTTTGATCGAGGGGGGCAAACGGGTCTATGTTTTTTTTGATTTTAATGGAGGGTCACCGCTGTTTCTTTTGCCATATCCGCGGTAGGTATCGAAAGTTTTCGATCCAAGTGATGTAGGCTTTCATTGCCCTGCAAAAGTTAAAAGTCATGAAATTTTGATCAATCACCAAATTCCTCTTGTCGAAAAGGGCACACGCTCCTATATGATAGGAGGAGTGAACCCCACCTGGTTATAGGAAGATACCCGGGCTGTAACATTAAACCTTTTTGTTGACAGAGGTCTTCTAGCTTGCGACCTGGTCCCGAGGCATTCTCGCGGTAAAAAACGGTCCAAAGTGAAAATGACTACTTTTGTTGTTTACCTTTTTTAATGAAGAGTCGCTTGCTCTTTTTGCTTCTACCATATCGTTAAAAATCAAAGTTGTGTTATTCTCCGTTTTTGTAGGTGCACTTGTCTTTTTCTTTTCTACCATCTCCGTGGCAAAAACGGTAAAAATCTTTGTTTTTAATCTTTTTTACTGGGGGGCGCTCCATGTTTAAATTTCATATCCGCGGTAAAAAGAGTAAAAATCGAAAAATTTCGTGTTTTACCGTTTTTACCGGGGGGACGCCCCTTTTTCTCTACGATATCCGCGGTAAAAACGGTAAAAATCGATGTTTTTTACCCTTTTTCCTGCGGGGTCGCGAAAGGATACCCCTTAGCAAAACAACGCTTGCGAACCAGCTTAGAAGTAATCGAGACTGTACCTGCCTGTTGGCGTTTTGTATCCTGAGCAACTGCATCCTGAGTACCCTCTGTCGATCCTGAGTACTCCAGGACCTATGATCCTGAGTGGGTTGATTGTTTGGCCTGAGTGAAAACCCACTTGTGATTGCAGACGGGGACTGATTCGCGAAACTTCCTCAGTTGTCAGGCTTCTTTAGGCTCCCCGGATCAACAACGGTGAATCCTAGAAAGGGGAGGGCTTCCTCGAACCAAACGATGGTGAGAAAGAGACCACGCTGCGAAACATCCTCAGTGGTCAGGTTTCTCATTAGCTTCTCCGGTTCAACAATGGTAAAGGGAGAGGGCCTTCCTCGAACCAAACCAAGGTGACTATACTTGATGCTAAAGCCAAAAAGTAAAGCATGGACTATGTGGTTTCCCGCAGGCGCTCTCAAATTGAATTTTCGCGAAGGAACTTCAGCAACTGCTGTCGAAACAAACGTGCTCGCAGCAAGCTCTAGAACGGCTCCCTTGAACCGCGAGCTTGTGCGCGAGGCAGTTTTTATCACCACTCTTGGTGATATGGGTTGGGTGGATTGGGTAGGGTTATTGTGAGGAGGGTTAGAATTGTGTCAAAACATGTCAAAACACCCTCGACCTCCTAAGTCCACAACGTCGAAATCAGCGTGCATAATGTTGGATGTTGATTGGTAATAGGGCCCTCTATAATGCTAATTTATTGAAAAATATGTTTTGACACCATGTTTGTTTTAAGGGTTCTCTATTATGCTAATTTTTTGGGGTGAACCAAAACTTTGTTTTTTCTGAAAAATTGCAGGTTCAAATCCTGCGGAAATCTGTGAATACTACTAAGCCAATAGCTGGCTTGCTCAGAGGGTTGTTGGTATTCATGTCCCTTTGGTTCTTCAAAACTCACAACTTCCCAAAACCATCAATTCCATAATCAAACCTTTATATAAAGATTGCTCCTAAACAAACTTTCAAGGTAGTAGACCAGGAAGGCCTCTGATCCTCAATAATAAACTTGCTTTGAGGGTTCTCAATTGTGCAAAGTTTCTCCTCAGAAAAAAGATCTTAACACTATTAGCCAATGGCTGGCTTGCTGAGAGGATTATTGATTGTCAGGAGTTTCTTTGGCCCTTCAAAACTCACAACTTCCCAAACTCACCAATTCCATAATCAAACCTTTATATACTGATTGTTTCTAAGCATGTTTTTCAAGGTAGTAAACCAGGAAGGCCCAGGAAGGCCGCTGATCCTCAATAATAAATTTGCTTTAAGGGCTCTCAGTTGTGCAAAGTTTTTCCTCAGAAAAATAGACTAAATACTACTAAGCCAACGGCTGGCTTGCTGAGAGTATTCTTGCTGAAGATCTGAGACTACAAAGGAAGAGGGTTGCTGAGAATATCTGATTACAAACCAGCTGAGAAAGGAAAATGAATACTACAATCAATTACAAAAGGAATTCTCCTAGGAACCCAGATTTGTTTTGGTGGTAGCTTATTTTAAATGATCCCTCATTTGTTTGAGGGGGGACCCCCCTTTACTAATCAAGATCCAACATTAGGTGTGACACCATCCAGTGACGAGAAACCGGCGACCTGGTTGACCTGAAACAGCCTGAATATTAGTGTAACAGCTTGAATGGCATCATGGTCAAAACTCAGCAGGTACGTCATCTCTGCCAAGTTTAACTGATATCCCCACCGTGCATTGCCAGCTTCGTTGGTGGAGAAGCAATACAGTTGTTTCCAACCCCTGCTTAGACATATAATTGACTGCACTAGTCGAGGTCACTGAACGATTCAAGTAACTTAGACACTCCATTTCTACAGCAGTAGTCAGATTCACTCTATAGCCAGGCATGAAACAGGTCAACTCAAGTGGTTTGATCGCAATGCAAATTCGGCCCGCTTGTGATAGCGGTTTACACACTTAGGATAGGGTGTACTGAACTGAAGGCGGTGCCACACGCCAGCCTTGGTTACCATTTCCTAAGAGTACAAGTACGAGCCACTGAAGCCTGGGGGTCTTCAAAAGGAAAGGAGTCCAAAGTCGTAAGTCGAGATCGGGACGACAGGTTGACAACGGTCGCTCACAACTGCGGAGTGCGTGACGGAAGCTTAAAAAATTTGACGCAGGTACGTCGGCGAGCGTCCCCACCGATATCAGTGTTCAATGCAAGCCTCTTCGTTGGGCTGGTACTTGTATGAACAACCAGCCCCCTTGCTTATTAAAAAACGTGGTCAAACATACAATCCAAACGGATCCCTGTGACTACAAGGGGCACACACACACTCAAGATGGAGCACGTGCGGTTTGAATGCGACACCATCCATGAAGACCTCAAAGAAAACAATGCATCACGCCGAGCGCAAACCGATGCAAAAGGACTCAAAGGCTGGCAGAAATGTTCCAATTACCAGCAGGGACCAAAAGCTTGAGATCTGCCACTCACAAACCCAGGCGCGATCAACACAAGCACGTTATCACGACGACTTAGATGGGTCTTCGTTGGCTCGTGCCATCTATGCCTGCACGAGCCCCCTGCTAAAAGGTCAAGAGGTTCCATTTCAAAAACACACGTGTGCACAGACGACAAGTGAACAAACAAACGTGACAAACATGAAGGAAGGACATGAAGCAGGCACGCAACGAGAAAGAAAGAAAGAAAGAA
>CAXAMN010028027.1:485929-567046 GCA_963970005.1 Durusdinium trenchii
CAGGGAACTGGGCACAACTTTGCGTCGTCGAGAGCGTGTTTTGCTGCTGGCGCAGGTGGAACCATGGGCCGGAGGTGGCGGAATGCTAGATGCAAGAGTGGGACTCTGAAATGGGCTGAAAACTGAGGACCAATTCTGTTCCCCCGGCAGTAGGCCACCCACCTCTTGGAGAGGATCGAGCGACGCGGAGACGGTTGTTGTGTGGGATGATCCCTACTGCCGACTACCTTACTGCCACCAACCATGGGACCACCCATAGGGCGAGGGCGATGGGGGGGGGGCCTACTGCGCCAGGAAGACCATGCTGCAGACGAGGAGCTTCCCGATCCTGGCGGGGGGACAGTCCGGCGAGCTTTATTACTTGGGTCGGAGGCTTCTTGACTGTGCTTGTGGTCCGCGAGTTGAAATCTAAAGTTGGAGTTTCCAGTGAGCCATGCACAGAGCTGATCCCATCGTTCTTCGGTGCAGAGATGTGAGCCACATTGGTTGTATGGGCGATCTGCCATCCTCAGAGTGAAGGAATATCCATGGTGGTAGTAGTCACTGAGGACACCCCCAGGGACTTTGGTCAGCATCAAGCGGGGAGACAGCAGATGCCACCCTGTGCGGGACATGGCAACCCGTCGCCCGGAGGTCAGCCACTAAGCCACTACAGCACTTTCTGCTTCGATGTTCCCTTGCTCAAAATTGCCGAGCGCCGTTGCTAGTCGAGCACACCTGGCGCAGCCAGGGGCGCTCCCCTTTCCACACCACGTGCCGAGAGAAGCAAAGGAAGGAGTGGATCCACACACCGAGTGACGTGGAACCGAACCCATTCATTTCCACCAAGGAAGTACAGAGTAACCCATACAACCCGAGTGGACGTGGAGACGGACCCATTCATTTTCACCCAAGATGTTCACCACATCCAACCAAGGCAACCCACACGTGATGCCCCCATAGGTTCCCGGACCCCGACATTGTTACCAACAACAGGGAAGACAAACCAAAAAAGGAGTGGCAAGTCTAAGTCACCTTTTCAATGACTCCGGTCCCTACAGGGCACAGCTCGAGTCTTCCGCAGAAGACCCTAACTGTGGCCAGACTGTACATTGAGCCCACTCTCAAAGGAGAGAGTGGACCGGTCGGTGACCCAGTCGTTAGCGATCCCATGCGCCCCAATGGGGCACACCTGTCTCGCGACAGGACCCTAACATGGTTAGGGAGGAACCGACGGTCTTGTCCACCGTGAGCTTGGCTACCCACGATGAGTTTTGACCGTTAGCCAACGGGTTGCCCCGTTGACCCCTCCTCGAGAACGAATCCCTCAGAGGTACACCGACCTTGCCTGTTCCCCGATGTCATCAGAGGTTGTGGCCAACCTAGACACCAGGTAAGGTGGGACCCGTCGATCCCGTATCCTGACGCAACACGTTCCTTGATGCTTGACTTCGGAGGGACATCTAGGTTCCTAAGAAGCTTTTAACGAGGACTCCGAATCGGTGTGTATGATGTTCTTGATCGAAAGCAATCAAGCTTACGAATCAATGGTCAGCTGCTTTTTTCGGTAATGAAGTGGTACCGAGGTGCTGTAAAAGACGGAAGCCTGGCGCAGCTTGCAACAAACATCAATCTTCCCACCCTTCCCTTCCCAAAATTAGGACAGACCACAAAATACGAAGAATGGGTTCACAACGTTTGGTCTCAGGGCGCTAGGGCGACTTACGGCGGATGTCCACCACAAGCTTGTAGCAAACAAACATGTCAGACCTCTTCAGAGAAGAGAAGGACGAACAGACATGCAGTCAAAACAGACGCTTGCGAGAAGAGTTTTTGTTTTTGGAAGGGTTTGTAGAAACCTGTAGCTTGTTTGAGCCATGGCCGACCAGACGTCGCCAACTCCGATGAGTCCTGTGACTTTTGGACCTTCGGTTTTTCCCATGAGTCCAACAGCTGAGGGGACTCAGCCAGCGAGCGCAGAGCCTGGAGTGTCGAGTAGCGATGTTAGCAACAGGGATTCCTTTTTGATTGCACCCATTCTGTTTTGTCGACTTCTTCGTTTGAGTGTCAACGAAGTGGTGAACAGATTGATCCTTTGCAGACTAGTGATCCTGGTTGTCTTTTCTGTTCAGAGCCTGGTGGTCAGTCAGCAAGCTTTGAGGGATGCTTTGGGGAACTTATGGTCCTACTGCTACACAGCTGGCAGCTTTGCCGAGAACTTTGAATTTGCTACAGTCATGTTCGCATGTTGGTGATAGGTTGCAACCTGGAGGTGTCTTGACAGGAGGTCAGGATCAGTTGGGAGTGCCTGTTCAACAAGAAGGCGGGCAGCAATCTCAGCAGCGGAGTTTTGTGCCTGGAGAAGGTTTTTCTGGACAGAACGATAGTGGACATGGTGTTTCTTTTGGTTTGCCACCTGGATGGGATCAGAATTTGCCGACAGTAGGAGCAGATGGTTTGCCTTTTTCTGGACCTTCAAGGTCTCCTCCCCCAGTTGATCCTTTGTTGACTGGTTTGATGAATCAACAACTGCAATTGGGACAAGCAATGATGGAGGTTTTGAGACGACAGCAACAACATCAACCTCAGCAACAAGCCCAGCAACAACAACCACAAGTTGGTGTTCAAGACCGTGAACGACTCACCATGGACACCAAGTGGATTCCTGCAATGCCCATGCCATCTTACAAGCAGTGGTGAGCAGGTCTAGGGAGCTTTCAGGGTTCAGAGATTGGGCAGAGAAGCTGGGAGGTTGGTTGTGTCATTCACGACGGTATGGACCAGAATTGAGAGAGGCATTGCGCATGGAACAACCCATCATTTTGCAAGGAGCTCAGAGCAAGGAGATTGTTCCATCTGATCCAGCAGGCATTCACTGGATACCCAAAGATTGAACACATGATTCGAAATCAGATCATGGCCCGTGGGGCAGCTGATGCGAATGGGTATGAACTTTTCAAGCTGATTCGACGTGAGTTTTCCATTTACAGTAGGCAGGGTGCACTTTACTACAGAGAGCTTGTTTTGAAGTTCACTGTCAAGAAACCTTCGATTGATGGTTTGATTGATGTGCTTCGAGAGATCCAGACCGAGATCGAATCATTTCACAGTATGCTTGAGGCAAGTGTGATGGCCAGAGCATTGGTTGATTTGAGGATCAATGAGGGGGATCAGTTTTTGCTGTATTTGAGGAATTTGACTGAAAAGGTGTCAGAACATGTCCAACTCATCAGCGGTGCAGGGACTGTCCAGCAGCTTTGGCGAGCAGTGACTGAGTATTACATTCGCAGTCGTGCCACTGGAACTATGGAAAAGGCACATGCTGTTCAGGGTTCTCCCATTCGAAGCAAGGGTTGTTTCAACTGCGGAGACCCTGGCCATATGCAATCAGAGTGCCCCAAACCAAAGCGCTGCAAACACTGCGGGAAGAGCGGCCATGTGGCCTCAGATTGTTGGGAGAAGCATCCTGACAAGCGACCGTCTAAAAAGGATGGAGCAGACCCTGTGAAGAAGCCTTTTCCAACCAAAGGCAAGGGAAAAGGAAAAGGAAAGAGCAAGGGCAAGGGCAAGGGAAAGAGAAACAAGCTTCGAGAACTGGAGGACGGTGAAGAGTGGGAAGCTGAAGAGGAAGGTGAAGACCCCGAGGTCGATGAAGACCAAGACCAAGTCGCAATGATGGTTCTTGCGAGAAGTACTGAGAGTACTGAAGGGGTAGGAGCCTCCACAAGCGAGCCTGTAGTGCACAGCGTCACTCATCCTTTTGAGTACTTGTTGAGTTTGGGAAAGGATCTCAAGACCCACTGGCTTGTAGACTCAGGTGCCACTTGCCACATTGTTGCTGAGGAATGGTTGAAGCTTTACAGCATTGGTACCAAGGCTCAGCTCCAATCCTGAGAAGTGCAGGGGATCATATTCTTCCCACTGCAGGGATGGTAGACCTAGAGTTCAAGGTAGGTAAAGTCCCTGTAGTTATGCAGCGAGTAGTGGTGGCGCGGATCAAGCTGAATGTCATTAGCTGTTATGCTCTGTCTGAGACTGGTTGGTGGACCAAGTTAGGAGGAGCCCGCGAAAGCATCTTGGAAAATGGTCAGGGGACCACTTTTCCACTGAGGATATGTGAGCGTGCTTGGTGGTTGAAGGTTGATCTGATTCCAAAGCCGAGTCCGGCCAGACGCGGAGGCAAAGCGACCAAAGGTCCTGCTCCAATGGAGGTTGATGAGGTGAAAGGTCCCCCATCAAACCCAGAAGAAGAGATCAGAGAGACCCAGACACCTGAAGCACGAAGCACTGAGAGTACGGTCACACCACACACGCAGTACAGAAACGACAGAAACGACAGTGAAACGCAAAACGATGCAGTGACTGAACAGGCACGACCAGTTTCTAAGGCAGGGAAGTCGAGAGCTAAGGGTCGAGAAGTGATGTGCACTCAGCCTGGTTCTTTGCAGTCGTTTTCATATGTGTGTCGTATGTTTCGTTTTGTGGTGATGAGCCTGTTTCTTTTCCAACTTTGTCTTTTGATGATGAGCCCGATACGTTTGAGAAGGGGAAGGAGGATGATCAGGGAGATTTTGCCTCTTTCACTTCAGAGTTTGACACCTGGGAGGTTGAGTCGAACTCCTCTTTTGTGAGCTGTGAAAGCCAGTTTTTGGATTTTGACTTCTTTTCCGAAGGTCCGGCCGAGGATCCGGAGGCTTTTTCGGAGGTTTTTGGGAGATCTGAGACGGATTTTGCCTCTTTGCTTGCGTTCTGGAGGAACCAGGAAGGGTTTCCGGGAGATTCGGAGGTGTCCGAACGGGTCCGGATGTTCCGTGGGTTACCGAAAACTGTTGATTTGGAGAGTGATGACATGGAGGAGTACACTCCTTCCATTCCCGATCAGGTAGGTCCGGAGGCGGAGGCTGAAGGTCCGATGGTTGAGGCAGGTTCCGATGTCGATGAACCACCTGGGGAGTTGCCTCATTATGACCCTGAAGGTCCACATTCGTCGGATTTGGAGGATCCATCACCCGAGCTGGAAGGCAGTTTGTTGTATGAGCACGAATGTCGAGGACATTGGTCATATGACCGAGGGTGTGATGCGTGTGTTCAGGCAAGAGGTCGGACGCCTGCACGGAGACGAAAGGACCAGGAGTCAAGCACATGTGATCTTGCAGCTGACATCATGTTTGTAGGTGGAAGGCACTGGAAGGTGTTGGTTCTGCTCATGATTCAGACTGGCATGATTGGTATGGTGGTGTTAGGTGGTGACCGGGAGAAGGACGTGAAGTCCACTGTCTTTGTTTTGAATGAGATCGGTGTTGGAGGTTGGTCTTTGGAAGTGGCCACTGACAACGAAGCCTACTTGCTGAACCTGATGCAGAGGTCTCTGAGAGAGCCCAACTGTCGAGGCTTCCATTGGAGGAACATTTCAGAGAATCGTCCACAGGTCAAGGGTGTAGAACGTGCTGTGGGGATCATGAAAGAAGGTTTGTTCACCAATTGGTTGGCTTTGGAAGCTCATTTAGGCATGAGGTTGGCTTTGGAATCACCTCTGATGGGGTATCTGGTTGGGTACACCGATAGGACTTTCAATGGTTTTTGTGAGCGCAAGTGCGGTGGCACTCCTTTGGAATCTCTGAGAGAGAAGAGAGGAGGTCAGATACCACGAACTTTTCCTTTTGGGATCATGGGTTTTGTGAAGCCAGTTCATGCACAGAAGTGGCAAGGCCAGAGGATGGTGCTTGGTGCTTATTTGGGGGCCAGGTACAGCACAGGTGGCGGTTGTTTGGTTTACCCTGTTTCTGTTGACTCCACTGGAGTGAGGGAAGTGATCAAGGGTCACACTTTCAGAGTTAGGGACCAATCACCATGGTATGACGTGAACGTCTTGTTTCCTCTGCTTGCGGGCGCTTATGTTGATCCCAGAAGTGGTGAACAAGCTCTTCCTCCGCCACCAGTTCATGATCCGGAGAGGTCAGTGAAGAGGCCACTTGAGGACTCAGGTGGTGTAGGTGCAGGTGGGGAGGTTGCAGGTGAAGAAGGGGATGGAGACATAGGTCGAAATTCCTTTGCCAGATGGGAGCTTAGCTCCAGAAGGGGGTGGAGAACCTATGGACCTTGACATGATCTTGGATCGAGTCATCCAGCACGCCCAGAACGAGGCCATGAATGAGTTCTTGGCAGGTACCTCCAGGTGTGATGAGGTTGTGGGTGAAGTCGAGGCAGAAGGTCAAGGTTCTTCCATCTCTGTCCAGTTTGGGGGAAACCAAATCGATGTACAGATCGCTGAGGGTGTGTGTGATGAATTGACAGGGCACCCCATAGCGCATGACCAGGTTGTCGAAGGCATTCGCACAGAAATGGTGCAACTGGAGACATTGGAAGTTGGTGACACCTACCCTGAGAAGAAGGGTCGCACCATCGCAGTTGAGCATGAAGTGCAAATCCTCACGGCGAGGTGGGTTTTTACCCAAAAGACTGCAATCCTTTGTCGTGCCCGGTTGGTCGTTCGCGATTATGCCTCTGGTGCTGAAAGCGCTTTTCGATCTGGCGTCTATGCCCCAACAAGTAGTTTAGACTCACTGCGAGTGGTCCTTGCCTTCTCAGTGGTTGAAAGCATGAGCCTTCTTACAGCTGACGTGTCGACAGCGTTCATGTATGCGCCTGTTGAGGCTGATGCGTGTGATTTGGTTTTGCTTCCTGCGAACATCACTGTGAAGGGCCAACGAGTCATCTTGTGGCTGAAAAAGGCCATGAATGGCTTGAGACGTTCTCCATTGTTGTGGTTCTTAGAGCTTCAGAGGACGATCCGTGACTTGGGCGGAGACGAGACCTTTGAATCAACGTTGTTCAGAGTGAAGACCGACGCCCAGTTTTTGTTGGTTCTTGTTTAAGTTGACGACTTACTTATAGCCAGAAACGATGTTGAAGGAGGTGAGAACTTCGTGCTCTTCAAAAGATCTGGAAGATCAAACGCACGGGAAGTATTCCGTCTGGGAAGAAAGGACTCCTTGAATTCTTAGGCCGCACAATCTACAGGCTCCAAGATGCCGAGGAGTGTCTGTATTTTGGAGTGTCTCGAAGCTACATGGAGGGAATCTTCGTGTCTTGGGAAGAGAAGCTCAAAGAATCCACTGGTTCGGCTATGCCCAAACTGGAGGAGCTGCTTAAAGATGCAGAGAAAAAGTTCGGGACGACCGAACTGTCCGCCACGGAAGCCCAGCGCTACCGTAGGGTCTTGGGACAACTCGCATGGGCAGCGCTCTCCAGGGCAGACCTTGCTTTTCCTGTTGGGTTTTTGAGTAGGTTTCAGTCGAAGCCCCATGTCCCCGCGGAGGTTTGTCTTCGTAGCTTTCTTCGTTGGTTGAAGGGTCATTTGCCTTTTGTGCAGCAGATGCCCGCCAGTTCACCACCTGTGTTGACTGAAGAAGGGGTCGTTGTAGGTTTTTGTGATGCTTCATGGAATGTGACCAGCGTGTCTGGTGCTGTGATTTCTTGGCGTGGATGCTGTTTGAAGTGTTTCAGTAGGTCCCCGCGTTGTCGTCTGCAGAAGCAGAAGCGATCGCCATCACGGAGGCTAGCAAAGAACTTGTAGCTCTGGGGATGTTGATCGAGACAGCGCGTGACGGGATCCCTCTTGACGAGATAGGCATGCCAGCCAAGACCACAGGAAGCATGAAGTTGCATTTTTACAACGATGGGAAAGCGGCTATTTCCATTTCTACCATGGAGGGTTTACTTCGACGTGTGAAGCACATGGAACTGCGAGCACATTATGTGAAGTACCTTCATCGACGACGTCGCTTGACCCTGGAACACTGGGAAGGTGTTTCCAACCCGTCCGACGGTCTTACGAAAAGTTGCAAGCTCATCGAGATGTGGCTGAACCTTTGCAATGCTGTAGGACTTGTATCTGGTTTGGAAGAGGATAAGGCAGCATTGTTGAGGGGTTTGTCTCGAGACGACGATGACGACGAACTTCCGCTCGATGAACGTTCAGTTCGAGAAGGGGAGTATGCTCATCGTGCGTGTTTCTTGCATTTTTCGTCCGTTGGTGCTCGGAAAGGTGACGGAAGATTTGGGCATTGCGCCTGTTGAAAGTTGAACTTTGTCGAAAATGCTTTTTCCGGAACAGTTTTCCAGCAGAAAGTTGACATTGGAGAGTTTCTGAATCTGTTTTGTCCGTTTTCGTTGTTGTCCGTCTGTGTTCGGATCCGTCCGGATGAGTTCGGAAGAGTTTCGGTTGTCTTTTGTGTGCAGCGTGTGGATTTGGAACCTCTTGTTGAGTAGCCAGAACTTTAGTGGAAGGATGTGTCCGAGAGCAGTCGTTGAGGTCCGACTAGGTTCGGAGGTGTAGGATGACTGTTTCTTGTTGATTTAGGAGCCTTCTGTTCTGTGGTGCAGTGTTTTGAGTTTTGCTAAATTTGCGTTGTGCAGTTTTCTTGGAATCTGGATGAGCATTCACTGAGGAATCCTGTTTGCTTCACCGAATGTCCGGATAGATACCTCTTTCCTGAGGAAATGGAGACGTTTGACCTGTAGAACCCTTTTGCTGTGACACTTTTCCTTGTTTGGACTGTTCTCGTGACCGTGAGACAGTGGAACTGAGTGATGACGCCCGCTGCCATTTTTGGTTTAAGGAAGAAGACTGAGGAATCGACCTGCTTCCAGGGCTGAAGGCCGAGGGTTTGAAGTGTGAAGAGTTTCGTTGTGTTTTTGTGACACTTGAAGCCTTGGGGTTGGACTACAGTAAGGAGTCGCGAACCATAAGTAGTGCTGACCAGGGTTTGGAGTGACAGACATGTTTGTTTGTGTGTGCTTTTGATGCCAGGGTTGCAGGGTTGAGATGAGCATTCGAAGCTTCAGTCAGATTTGCACTTGTGGTCGCAGTTGCGCAAAAAGGGTTTCGTGAACAATGTCCTTTTTCAGGGTTGTAATGTTTTGAGGGTCTAGAACAATCCTTTTCTTTGTGATGTGTGTCGAAGTGTTTTGTTTCATGTGCTGGGATTGCATGGCTCAGTGCTCGAGCTCGACTTTTGTTCGCCTGTGTTGCCTGGACCTCATCTTTCGGTGTTTTCGTCATCATGTCTTCTCCTCCGGCAGTTCCAGAAGTACGTGTTATGGATGCTGCTGAGGACCCTGCTGCGGCAGGATCCATGACGGGAGCTCCTATGGAAGCTCCGGTGGCGAAAGCCGCCGGTCCGGCAGGCCCACCAGTACCGGGACGAGCCGAACATCTCAGGGAGCACTGTGCATGGAGTGTTGTTGGAGGGGAAGGACCTCCTCGAGATTCCGGTCGAAGAGATCCTTGCTCTTTCGTTGTCATCCATCAAGCCAGCTGATTCGCTCATCAACGATGTTTGCTATGAGATATCGAAAACAGAGGCCGAACGCTGGCACCGGTCCGCGGACCTGGCCCAGGACAATGTGTACCGCTTGAAGGCACAGATGGACCAGTTGGTGCGGCAGCATGATTCGGACCCTTCACAGCCTCTTGAGGAGATCAGGGTTCCGACGGATTCGGAAGACTATGGTGGCCTGTCCCATGCCGATCTGGCGCGCAAGCACCAGGAAATGGTGGTTCGGCTCCAGCAACTCCGATGTGGTGCCACGTTTTGGGGCCATGTGTATTTTCAATCTCTGAGTGCACTCCCCGACAGCGTTCGACATACCACGCTGGGCACAACGGATGGTTTGCATGACCTGCTCCGTTGGAGCGTTGGGAGGTTTTCCAAGCTGAGTGAATTGTTCGGCCAGCTGGGAGACTATGTTGGACAGCTCTCGGAGTCGGATGCCAAAACGCAGCAGCATTTTGTCACCACTGCCACCCAGGTGCACGATTTAGCAAACGGCATTGTGGGGCTTTCTAGCTCAATAAGGCACTGCCAGGATGAGATGCTGAAATCAGCAAGGGCAACGGCGAAGTCCATGTCGGACACCCTATGGCAGGTCAGTGGAACTGGCAAGACTGTCAACGCGCCCTTGAAGGAGGTGATCATGGGTGTATCCAAGGTGGTGACCCAATAGACTGATCTAGCTTATTTCTTTGAAAATAGTAACTATCTAAGGAATATATATATTCCTTGTTTCGAGTTAAATCAGGTTTGACTATATATCTACAATTGTTTCTTGTTTATATCTTATTTGCAAGATAACTATTTTGTGTAACCTTTGTTCAAAAAATATATAGATTTTTTCTACAAAATAGTTACTATTTTTAAAAAAATAGTCACTATTTTCTAGGATGTCCATCCATTCTAGGGGTCGAAGTTTCGACGAAACTTCGACCAAACTTCGACGGCTAAATTATAGTCAGAAATGAAACTTCGACCAAACTTCGACAGGTGTTTGGTATCGATTTGCAGTGCTTTGAATCAGTGTTTGGGCAGTTTTTGTGATACATGCTCTTTGGAACTGTCAGAGCAATAGTTTCTTTGTTGCAGTCAGTCATTTGTCTGAGAGATGTGCTCTTGAGAGGTACTTTGAGAGATAACTTGAGAGATACTCGTGAGAGGTCATTTTGGGAGATATACCTTTGAGAGATACTTGAGAGTTACTTTTATGAGAGATACTTGAGACTGACTTTTGAGAGAGATATGTTTGAAGAGGTCTTGAGAGACAGTTGAGTGAGAGGAGCTGCGTATATGATCTTTATTTTTGAGAGATACTTGAGACTGACTTTTGAGAGATGTGTTTGAAGAGACTCTGAGAGATACTTGAGTGAGCGCATGATCTTTCCAGCAAACCTTGAGAGAGAGTGTGAGAGACCCTGAGGGATTGTTTTGGGATGTATGTGGACTTTGCGATTGAAGTGTTTGCGATTGATGTATTCCTTTCTATCTGCGATATTCTTTGTGTGACTCAAACGTAGAAGTGTTAGCGTGAAGAGTTTCAATTCGATTTCAATTCGAAGAACAGGTCGGGAGCTTTGAGTAAAGCCAAACCTCGACAAGTAGCAGATCCTAGTGTCACTGTGGGTGACTTGATGGAACCACTGGAGTCCTTCTTGGAGACCACTGGGGACAAAAACGTGATGAAACATTTGCAGCCACCACCAAATACATCGTGGAAGACCTCAACACCGATTACTTGGCTGGCAGGATTGGCAACCCTTTTTGAGGACTACCTGAAAGTAGCGCCAAATGCAATCATTTCATCAAAGAAACACAAAACGGCCATCATTCGCCTAGAAGAGAAGCGCCGCATCAACTTCAGCAAAAAGAATACAGATGAGTTTGCTGACCTCATCGACGATTTCATCAGGATGGGGCTTTCGCACTTGAGGGCTTTGAAACAGCAGCCGGAGAAAAAGGAACAAGCGTTTCGACGAGCAGACAAGGAACAACAGAAAACTTTGTCACACGTCATTGATTTGATTCGCTTCGATGTGGAGCACCAAAGCCACGACAATGAGCGAGTTCCTGAACTGTGTTCTGAATCTGGTTTGAGACTTTGAGAACTTTTTTCACCAAAAACCATGAGAGATCATGAGAGACAGAAGGAAGGCCAAAGAGTCAGGGGTCGAAGTTTGGTCGAAACTTCGTCGAAGTTTCGACTCGAAGTTTGGTCGAAGTTTCAACTGCTATCGAAGTTTACTTTTGTACAATGTTAACAAAACACTGTAAATACCATATGTTTTGAAGGTTGTATCTTAAACTTCGACTAAACTGCGACCAAACTTCGACTAAACTTCGAGTCGAAACTTCGACGAAGTTTCGACCAAACTTCGACCTGTCATCATGGTAGTAAAAGAAAAACTAATGAAACCTTACTACAAACCTTCAGGAATTCAAAGAGTTTGTGTTGGAATTCTTCAAAAAATGCTTGTGATGAACCTATGAGCGGACACTTCATTCTTCAACATCATTTGACCTGTTGACCTCTGTGGATTTCTTCCCATCAGCGCTCAAGTCGATCATTTTTCCGCGAAGAATCTTGCTTAGATAGTACGCGTGATCGCTTATCATCATGCCTCCCATGAAACGCCCAGCTAGCGCAGAAGAAGGTCCCAGAAAGAGACCTGCAAGTTCCATCAACCAGATGGTCAGAGAAATCAAAGAGCAGTCTGCAGCCATGAGCGAAACCCGAGACAAGGGGAAAGGTGAAAAGTTCGCGAAGATGTTGAAGGCAGGTACCCTCCCCCCAGAGGTGGAACTAGAGGACACAATTACCGAGTAGACGAGTTCAGTTTCCCCCCAGGCGCAAAGATTTGAAGAGGCTTGCTCTCAGATGCTCTTGCTCCTGACCCAAATTGCAGAGCATTACTTACAGGAGGACATCAAATACTTTGACATTACGAGCAAGTGTCATATGGTACAAGAATTGGCCATTATGTCAAAATGCATTTCGCCTAGAGTTGTGTGGGTGTTCGCCGGAGAAGACCAAATGCAAAAGATGCAGTCCATAGCCCAAACATGCACTCGGGGCAACAAAGTTCCCCAACAGTCTGTCAAGCTTTGCCGCCATTACCGTTTGGCTTTGTGTTTCCTTTTTGAAGAGCAGTGTGTTGGGCTGTAACAACTTTTTGAATATAGTTGATCCACAAAGGTGCGCCAACGTTATATACGAAAAGGGGCTGCTGCGACGCAGACAGAGGATGACATCAACAAAAGCAGCAAGAAGGTTTCGTGTATTGATATAATTAACCAATATTTAGTGCAAACTGACCTTGTCGACACATGTTCTGTGTATTCCCCTGCTCTTTTTCTGTCACCGCATATTCCTTATACTTTTGCAACACATTTCCTGGTATATGGTTATTTTCAGAACCAAACCATGAGAGGCGTTTCGAGAGACCATGAGAGGCACGTTGTTTCCACCATGTTCTAGCTTTTCAATATATCAGATGTGTGTTCTAGAAGAGAACATTAGCATATGTCAAGTTTTTGCAACAACAGGGGGGGTCGAAGTTTGGTCGAAGTTTGGTCGAAGTTTCAGTTTTGACTATTTTTAAGGAATATATATATTTCTTAAAAAAAATTATATATTTCAATCTAACTATTTTCTAGGACTTCTCGTCAAATCTGTAGAAAATAGTTAGTCACCAAAAACAAGATATATATCTTATTTCATCAGACTATTTTCTAGGATTTTTTCTTGAAAAAATATATATTTTTTGAAACAAAAATTGACTATAATAGTTACTATTCAATATATATATATATATATTCTTTAAAAATAGTCACATTCCTAGGATCGAGCCTAAAGCAAGGAAATAGGATAGATCAGTCTATTGGGGAGCCAATTGGATGGCACGGTGACCAAGCAGTCCAAGTCACTCGAGAAGGTCACGACGCTTCTTGAAAAGCTGAACTCGTCAATGGAAGCTTTGGTCGAAGTGGAGCGTCGGAAGTCATCTATGGTCGCTCAGATGAGGGGTGGCTCTGCGCCGGGCACTGGAGGAGGATCGACCAGTATCCCACCTCCTGGACCAGCCAGTGGACCAGCCAGTGGCCCAGCAACTTCGGCTCCTGCGACAGCGGCGCCAGCAATGGCCGCGGGACTCCCGCAAGCGACATTGGGTACGGGTGGGCTTTTTGCTCCCCAAACTCCAAATGTACAGCCTAAATTGATGCCATCGACATTGACGCCACCAGCGCCTTCGGCTTTTCCTCCGCCTCCAGGGTTCACGCCGCCGCCTGTGTTTGGATCTGGACCGCCAAGTGTCCCGGCATCAAGTCCACAATGGAAGCGAGTTCGACTTGCGGACGGCTCCTGGAATTGGGCGGAAGCCGACCAAGGCGATATCTGATCTGGAGCAACCTTGGCTGATATCTGATCTTGAAGATCATGATGCCTCGACTTTTGGGGAAGTAAGTTCCTAGAAAGCTCGACCAAGGCCATTTTTTTATTTGTTTGACAGCGGCCAGCCCACATCGGTGGAAAAAGGGTTTGCTCAGAGGGATTTGACATTCGATTTGCAGTTGTTCAATTTGATCTTGTGAGATGCAGTTTGGAAGGGACTTGAAGTCTTGTCAACTTTGATGTTTGAGTAGGAGAAGATTCTTGTTAAGTTGATGTGAGACTACCTTGCTGGATTGCACAGGGTCTTATCCAACAGAAATGTCTGACTGTGCCAGGTTGACCAGGGGAAACAGGCCTGGAGGTCAGTGGAAGCGTGCTCGCGAGAGATCAAGGGTTGAGAACTGCGAGATTGAGGGATGTCATTTGCATTTGCATGAAGGGATCACGGCAAACAGTAGAAAAGGGTTTGTAGCTAGCAGGGGTTCTAGCTTCCTTTGATTGCTGTGAACTTTGGACCGTGTGACATCTGATGTCGAGTCGATTGGTTGCAGTTGAAGTGAAGAGAAAGGGTTTGGAAGTTTGAGACATGCTGTGGAAGTCGAACAGTAGCCCAGGGATTGTATCTAGCAGGGTTGGCTAGTTTCCTTTTTACTTGCTGTTTGATGCTGTGTGAAGCTTTTGGCACGTTGAATGTGACAGGTTTTGTCTTCAGGAATCTTCGTTTGCTTGACCTGTCAGGTGACCACTTGAGACCTTGTATGGTTTCAGGGTCCCAGTGATGACAGAAGCAGAGGCGAAGAGCTGGCTCCGTGCAGCTCTCTGAAGCCCTGCTGTCTGAGGGACCTTGAATCCTGGTTGATCTTGATTTGAACTTGCTTGAAGCTCGTTGTTCTCGATTCGTTGATGTTTGATCGACCTGGAGACCATTTTGAACCACAGGAGTTGAGATCTTAGTTGATGCTCGAACCTTAGTTGCTCAGAGAAAACGAATTGAAGAGAAGAAGAAGACAGGAAGACCAGGAGAAGGTACGAGGTGACCCAAGAAGGGGTGTGAAAAGTGTGGGTAGCACGCCTGTACAGTGTGTGGATCACCTAGTACCTCTTTGTAGTGGAACTTTTTCGTTTTCTGTCCTTGGGGTTGGAGCTGAGTAGGGATCTTCCTCTCGGGAGTGTGTTTGCTTTGACCACCTTAGCAGGACTAAGTGGAATGTGACCAGAAGTGGCTAGGAGCATGTCTAGAGAAGCCCTAAGTATAGAGCTGTAGTGCTTGAGATGAGCTGTGTATAGCCTAGCTTTGCTTGAGAGTGTTTGGAGATGCTTTCTTGTACCTTTAGTATGTTTTGGACGACTGTGACCAGTCAGACCTCTTCAGAGAAGAGAAGGACGAACAGACATACAGTCAAACCGACTGTTATGTTTGGCTCAAGAGCGGGATTCGCAAAAGGGTCGCACACGCTTCCGTGTTTTCACAAATTCTGAATGCCGAGAACTTGTGGACCACCGACGGTTGTTGGCCAAGACGCGCGCAGTGTGCGGAGTTCCTTCCCGAGGGAGTGTCAGCCGAGCCAACATGTTTAGAAGCTCGTCGTCTCTTCGAAGTTGAGGCCGAGGAATGAAAAAGTATCTTGGTGCACGGCCCCGGCCATGGTTGGTGGCTCCATTGGATGTCGTGGTGTGGGCACGCTTGCCCAAGTTCTGACTGCAAGCTGCCGAAAAGACATCAAATAGCGCCGAGACGCAGTCCTGCCAGGGAGACCCCAGCGGACAAGGGACCTACTTAGCCCGAGGAGCAGCCGTGATGCCACCAAAAGCCCGGATGCAAGAGACTGTGCAGAGGAGAATGCAGATGAGGAAATTGCAGAGGAAGAGAGCTCGTCCCAGCCACGGGGCAAGGATGCTTCTCCTTTGAGATGAGCCTGCTGCAGCGAGCGGCGCAAACCTTTGCGAAGCGCTCGGTGGCTGACCACATGTGCAGGTGCGAGATGGCTGCATACTGGGCTCGCCACGACCATCTCGAGGGAAAGTTGGCACCTTTTGTCCAAGCACCGCGTACACACTATCACCCCACTCGCCCTGCTTCGTCGCTTCCGCACACAGAGAGAAGCCGGTACTGAGATTGACCGAATGGATCGCACAGTTGAACTGCCCAATATAGAAGGGACACTTCGAGAGGCAGCGGCACACACCAAACCACAAGCCTCCGCGTCCAGTAGTCAGTAAGGCAGGACCACTGTAAAGATGTTTCTGTGCCTTAGAAACGAACCCAGTTTCTGTGAGAGGCAGTGCAGGTGGGCTCGGCGGTATCGCAAGATGCTGTCGCTGCTCACTGAATCAAGGGGTAGGGAGCTATCATGTTCAATAGGACAGACTTCACAGGCACCCGGTTGGGAGGTATAACACTCCTAAGTGGTGAAAGCACTGCAGAAGGAGGTAAAAGCAGTTCATAGGAGCCCCAGGCGGTGAGGTAACCACTGTTTATCGTTTCCCTGAGTGCTGCCTATGATCCACCTGTGGAAATCCAATGTGAACCATGTGGCATCCTTGCTGACTGGCATGTTTGAACTCACGATGCTTGGATGTGTGGTGAGAGCTTTGTGCTGCATTGTGGGCCTTTGAGGCTTTGCTTGGTTAGCTGTGGGATCAGTCAGCAGAGCATGTTGGATGCACTACGATGGCTGGTGAAGGCCGTTTGTTGCTTGAGCTGGCTTGCACAAGTGATGATGTGATGAGAAGGTCATTTTGGACCATCTGAAATGTCAAAATGACATGTCCTTGGGACATGAGTAGAATTCAGATTTTGAGACGAGCTTTAGAGCTAGATGTTTGCAGACTTGAGCACACGAGCTGTATAGGATTTTCAAGTGCTGAACGAAACATACATTTGATAGCACTTTCGTGTGTTTTGGCATTTTCTCCAAAGCAACCTTAGAGTTGAGAATGTACTTTGTGTCTTGGGAACTTGACACGTGGAAATTTGAAGGTTGGAATGGCGATCTGCTAGAGCAGCTTTTGGATCGCCTAATGTTTGGCTCAGAGAGCAGACAAGGCGTAGACAAGTCAAAAGACAGATGTAAAGCAGATGTGCGCGAAAGTCACCTTGTTTGTTGGGGTGGTGAACCGAAGCCGGAGCTGCCTGAGTGAAAAGTTTGCTGGAGTTTGTTTTGCGCCCGCTTTTGTGAGTCGTCTCGGTCGCTCGTCAGTTCGTTCGTTGCTTGGCATGACGTCAGATGAGACAGAACCCTGCCTCTATCAAGGGGTTATCAGGGATAAGAAAGAAAGGGAGATCGGATCAAGTATCCTTTTGGTCTATGTGGATGACATACTTGTTGGAAGTTCGAATCAGGAGACTGAGGAGATGATCACGAAGGCCATAGCAGCAGTTGTTCCAGTGAAGGTCACAGGACAGATTCTTCCTGGAGACGAAGGAGGAGGAGAACTTGATTTTTTGGGTCGAAAGATCTACAAGACTCCCAAGGCTGATCAATTGGCGATGTATGTCTCTCCTTCTTATCTTGATTCTTCGTTTGCCGAGTATGACATCAAGAAAGGGTCTCAGGCCGCGCCGGATGTGGCAGCTCAGTTGGAGAAGACCGACGAGGCATCAGGTCAGAGGTTATCCCCAGAAGCATATCAACGTTTTAGAAGGTGCCTTGGTCGCTTGCTTTGGCTGTCGCAGTCACGACAGGAAATCAAGTTGTGGTTGTCGCTGATTGGGGTGAAGCAGGCAGATCCAACGCAGTCGACAGAAGCAGCGCTCAGGGCAGTCATGAGGTATCTTTTAGGTCATAGGCAGGTCAGTTTGGTTTTCCCTTCACCACAGTTTCCCATCGACCATGTTGAGAAGGACTTGTGGGGTATTCACATTCATGGATACTGTGACGCATCGCATGGACCGTATCGATTCAATATGCGGAAGAGCATTTCAGGCGAAGTGTTGACGTTTGAGCAAGGTCTCATTAGAACTGCAGCCAAGCAACAGCAACCGGTGGCACTCAGTTCGTGTGAGGCTGAAACGTACGCATTGCAAGCGACGTGTCAAAGTGCGACTTCATTGGCCAAGCTTGTGAAGAGGATCATGGTGGGCCTGGGTGAAGCTTCGGACACAGACCAGGTCATGACAGTGATGTTGACGGATTCGGCATCGGCGCAGCAGCTCATTCAGGGCATTGACATCCCTCGAAGGTCCAGACATATAGAAATACGATTGTCATGGTTACAGAACAAGATTGCAGAGCAGCAGATCAAGCTCAAGTTTGTACCAGGAGTCGCCAACGCAGCAGACATGTACACGAAGTGCTTAAGCACCACACTCATGAGCAGATATGTGTCGTGGTTAGGGTTTGAAGAGGTTTGTGGGCCAACTAGGGATCTACATGTGTTGAATCAGGCAGTAGTTGAAGTTCAAGAGGCGTATCCGTTTGTTTTTGTAGAGATTTGTTGTGAGAAGGGTTCCCAGTTGCAGTTGGCGTGCAAGACCTCCAAGATTCCTTACATTGGCATTGTGTCGGATGTGCAGTCGAAGGCGTTGCAACGACAAGTTGGAGAGCTATTAAGGCAACATCGTGAAGCTGGACGTTGGATTCATGTGCACGCATCCACGCCTTGTTCCAGCGGTAGCCCGCTGAAGGGCTTCACAGGTGATCGAGAGCCGACTGCAAGTGACGTTGAGTGGGAATCCATCATGAAGGCAATTCCCACCATCATGGAAAAGGGAGATTCGCGTAGCTTTGAACTACCATGGCGAAATAGCATATGGAAACGAGATTTGACTACAACGGTGTTGCAGCAGTTAGGTTTGAACCAGGTGTGTAAGGTGTACCTGTGTTAAACGGGTGTTGTGAGCAAGAACAACCTGCCAGTAGGAAAGGCTTTAGCTTTTGTCTCGACAAGCAAAGGGTTTACAGAATCGTTGCATCGAAGGTTTGGATCGTGTGCATGCGCTCAGCATGCGCCCATGGACGACGTAGATTTCAGCAGAACAGCAGCGTATTCGAGGCAACTTGCAAGAGCATTCCTTCGAGCAGTCACTCAAGCACGGAAGAATCCGTGAAAGGACGTAGGACATGTGTGTGTGTGTCACCAACTTAGTGGTTGAGACCATAGCGTATGGAGCCTAGAGTTAGATCGGAGCCTTAGATCGCTGTGGCCTTAGCTTGGAGCTTAGATTTAGTTGTCACGACCTTAGGTATGGCACCTAATAGTTTGCCCACAGATTGGCATTTTGTGTGGGTGTTTGTGAGCATCATAGAAGCGAGCATGCCATAGGACATGTATGCACAGGTGCGCGCACACCGCTGTGAGTGATTTCTTGTGCATGTGCAAATGTACGCCAAGAAAAGGTTTCTTTGATTGGTTCCAAAGGAGGACCATGAAATGGCAAAAATACACGTGCATTTGGAACGTTTCTTTGGAGTTGTTTTCGTGAAGCGAAACGTAGAAATTCGAAGGATCGTTGAACGCAGTTCGTGGAAGGTGAGAGCGTGAGGCGTTCTCGCTCAAGCTTGTGTGAAGTGGGCTTCGGCGAGCGATTTGCTCTCGGCAGTTTCCGGTGGAGGTTCCTTTTGGGGGCTTTTGCTGGTTCGGTGTTTTTTCCTTTTGGTTAAGTTTGTGTGAAACAGCTTGGCCTTAGTATCGTGTGCGAGCCATGGCAAACCAAAGTGCGGCTGAAGCAGCTGATGAGCAATTCGATTTGGTCGGATTGACGGGTGAGGAGCAAGAGCTGCTCACGAGATTGGAAAAAGCTTCTCGAGGAAGTGGAGCAATGACGCAAGGTGCTATGACTGATGCGGCAAAGCGTCGGGGTGATGAAATGGAGCCACGTCCGAAAGCTCGAGGAGTTGGAAGCTATGTTGCAGTGTCGGTGCCGGAAGCACCGGAACTTGAGCAGAACTGTCAAGGCTGGCTTGCCGGAAGGAATTCCGGACCTATCGACATGGGGGCTGACCGTAGTGACAAGTGGCAAAGTTGCAGCAGAGCGATTGAGCTATGAGGAGCTTCGTGCATCGACAAATTCTGACCATGTGCAGTATTGTCGTTGGTTGATGGCTCGGGCCAACACTATGAAGGGGCAATTCAAAGACTTCATCATCTCCTATGTGCAGGCCTATGAAGCACGCCATGGAAAGGCAGATGAGCACCAGCTGCCGACCTTTATTCCCGGCACGCAAGATCGGAGGATCTTGAAGAAGAAGGCATGAGCAACGATGCCAAAAGGGGGTGTGGAAATCCAATATGAACCATGTGGCATCCTTGCTGACTGGCATGTTTGAACTCACGATGCTTGGATGTGTGGTGAGAGCTTTGCGCTGCAGTGTGGGCCTTTGAGGCTTTGCTTGGTTAGCTGTGGGATCAGAGATCCATTTGGTGCAGTGTGCTTTTGAGTGCAGCATTGCGTGGTGGTGTGATGTCAGCAGAGCATGTTGGACGCACTACGATGGCTGGTGAAGGCCGTTTGTTGGTTGAGCTGGCTTGCGCAAGTGATGATGTGACGAGAAGGTCATTTTGGACCATCTGAAATGTCAAAATGACATGTCCTTGGGACATGAGTAGAATTCAGATTTTGAGACGAGCTTTAGAGCTAGATGTTTGCAGACTTGAGCACACGAGCTGTGTAGGATTTTCAAGTGCTGAACGAAACATACATTTGATAGCACTTTCGTGTGTTTTGGCATTTTCTCCAAAGCAACCTTAGAGTTGAGAATGTACTTTGTGTCTTGGGAACTTGACACGTGGAAATTTGAAGGTTGGAATGGCGATCTGCTAGAGCAGCTTTTGGATCGCCTAATGTTTGGCTCAGAGAGCAGACAAGGCATAGACAAGTCAAAAGACAGATGTAAAGCAGATGTACACGAAAGTCACCTTGTTTGTTGGGGTGGTGAACCGAAGCCGGAGCTGCCTGAGTGAAAAGTTTGCTGGAGTTTGTTTTGCGCCCGCTTTTGTGAGTCGTCTCGGTCGCTCGTCAGTTCGTTCGTTCGTGGGACGTAGGTCGTTTGCACGCGTGCTTGTTGCGACACGTCTTTAGTAAGCGCGTAGAGGTGGCGCTTCGCACCACCTG
The DNA here is from genome assembly GCA_963970005.1 of Durusdinium trenchii. NCBI lineage: Eukaryota > Dinophyceae > Suessiales > Symbiodiniaceae > Durusdinium > Durusdinium trenchii. Next base: position 506,688 of record CAXAMN010028027.1, read on the forward strand.
GCAGGCAAGGACACTACACGAGGGCTCTGCCCGCACGTCGGCTCAAGGCGCAGCCTGCGGGGACTGCAAGAGAGGACTGCCAACGGCGGGACAGTCCCCCACATGGCAGAGGGTGCAAGCAGAACCGTGCGCCAAGCGCAGCAGGCTGACTGGGAAGAAGACATCTTCCTTCGACTGTACCTTACCACACTGGCAGGTGCGGTGATACAGCTCCAGGTCCCTGTCAGCATCTACCACACGTGGGAAATGTTGGAAGAATACCTAGTTGAGCATCTGCCGTGCATTAGTCCCATCGAAACGTTTGGGTGTGAACTCACCTCACTCAATGCGGATACTCAGGTGGCGCTTCAAGACCCTGTGCAGGAAGAACTTTGGAATACCAATCACTTCTGCCTGATTGTGCACGAATGCTTTCGGTGTCTAGAGAATAACAAGCCTCTGCAGGGGCTTGATTATGAAGACTGCCCGAAGGCGATTCGAGTCCCTGTCTCCCGAGTCAGGTATTCTTGAAGCCAAAGCCTTCCACTCGACCACGCGGGTCCGCCACGCCTGCTTAGATGCTGGCTTTACTACAATAAGCCCGCAAGGGTGGCGGTATTGCCACTCCCTGCGGATCGTTAAGCTGCCTGATACGGTTGTGACGTTAGGATATGCAGTATTCCAAGGATGTTACTCCCTACAGGTGGCCGAAATGCCGGGATGTGTGGAGTTTGGTGTTCGAGTATTCTCCGAATGCTGTGCGTTGGAGAGTGTCGGTAACATTGTCGATGGAGGCAGCCATCTTGCGATTGGAGCCATCATCAGTCAATATGCCTTCGAAGAATGTGCTAAGCTGGCCCACCTATCCCTACCTTATGTGCGAGCAGTGGTGGATAGTAGCACACTCACCTCCCCGCAGGCAGGATTACCTCAAGGGTGCTTCTTCGCAAGCGGCATCCAGCAAGTGGAACTCGGAGAGGATACATACCACATAGGCCATAGAGCTCTTGAAAATTGCAAAGTGCTTACCCGGGTCGACCTTTCCAATACGGGCATTCATATCCTACATATGCACACTTTTGCGCAGTGCCACAGCCTAGTAACAATCCGGCTGCCGAACTGCCTGAGTGAAATTAGGGCAGAAGTGTTTGTGGGTTGTAAAGCCTTGGAGAGGCTGACTCTTCCGGGCAGCATTCGTTATCTAGGATATAGGGCCTCTGGGGATTGTACAGAGCTCTTCTCCCTTGAGTATGCATGGAGCAAGCAGAAGGCATGGCGATACCCGTATGCTGCCGACAATGCCTTTGAAGGATGCCTCAAACTGACCGCCCCTAAGTGGCTCCACCGCATCCCGCCTAAGGATAGCGATTGGATTGCCCCTTGTTGCTGACAGAGTTGAATGAACGCCTAGCAACAACTCCTAGAGTAGTGCGAGGCCTGAGTGAGCATGGATGGTTACTCAAGTAGCTGCCCCTCTGCACTGTGAGGCTCAAACCCCCAGTAGCTAGTACAGGCGCAGGGAATAATACTGCCATGCATTGTGACATGGAGTCGCAAACGAGCTCACTAGTCAGCAATTAGTGGTCTACCTGCAGTTAACTTCTCTCTCAGGAGAAGAATACCAAGTCATTGTCGACCTCCAGAATTTGATCGTTTTGACGAGTTTGAAACTGCTGTCCTGGAGCAGCTCCCTACAATAGGAGGCACCAGCGCATTTGGTTGCGAACTCACCTTTGTTAGACAAGACACCGGGCAGCTCCTGTGCAGTCCGGTATGGGACACCCTCAGAGACTGCTTCCAAATTGTCGTCCGCCAATGCAGTCATTGTGCAGAGCACCAAGGCCAGATGAGAAAGAACGCAAAAGCGCTCCGAGTCCCTGTCACCCGTTCAGGGCAGGTGCTCCCCCGCGCTTTCACACATTCGAGTGACATCAGACACCTACAAGTTGAAGCCGGCATACACACCATTGGGGAAGCGGCCTGGCAACATTGCACTAGGCTTCTCATAGTGCACCTGCCCAGCTCACTGCTATGCCTGCAAGAAGGAGCCTTCCGATGTTGTTACGTGCTCCACACAGTCACAGCCCCGGGGTGCATTGACTTCGGTTGTTGGGCTTTCGAGGAGTGCCACGCGTTGGCCCGGGTTGGAGACCCAGACCAAAGAAGCAATCAATTAGCACCGCAGGCGAGGCTCAATGTCCGAGCTTTTGAGAAATGCCGTACCTTGCAGACAATTGGCCTGGAAAGGACTAAATATAACCCACGAGACCCGAATCGGGTCATCCCAGAAGGCTGCTTCCTAGGGACACGGCTGGAAATGATTGATCTCCCAGCTGACTTCAGCTGGATCGGACCAGCTGCCTTTGAACACTGTACAAGGTTGCAGACGGTGGACATCTCCCGCACTGGCGTTCAGGAAATCGTAGGGAACGCCTTTGCAGGCTGCGCCCAACTACAGTGCCTCAAACTGACCAAGACCCTGAGACGCATTGGTCGAGAAGCCTTCATGAAGTGTAGCTCACTAGAAGTCCTACACACTCCACCCGCCTTGCTATACATCAACAAGCGAGCCTTTGCTGACTGTACACAGCTCTGCAAACTCGTCCGAATGGGCAAGAAAGGAACTCGGAGTGGGACCTACGTAGAGCACAACACTTTTGAGATGTGTACCAAATTAACACTCCCATCGTGGATTCGGTCTCTTCCCAAGCCAGATGCAGTGAAAGAAGAATGGGAAGAATTCATGATCAGTTGTGCAGAAGCCACTCTGAGTGATACGGCGCGTTCGTAAAAAGCATGTGATGACCTGGGAAAGCTAACCGTGCTACAGTACCACTGGCCTAGTGGTAGGATTGCAGAAGGTCTATGCCTTTCGACCCTTCTGCCGGCCTTGCCCGCGCCACTGAGTAGATAGCCAGCTCCCCTGGCTGCCTTCCAAGAGGTGGTCAGGGATGGTACAGTGTACAGAAGACTAGCACTAGGAACAGCGACGTTTCACCCTTGTGTTTCACCTAGTTCATGGGGCTTGCATGATAGACCGTACTCTGAAGCACTCGAGTGACCCAAGGCTGCAGCGGTACCTTCTTCGGCGCAACTCCACACCACGCCTGCTTTTGTGCCTGTGCAACGGTCATATTGGTGCTTTGATTGAAACGGATGGTCCAGCTTTGCGATGAGACCAGGTTTGTTCTGTGTCATTTCTCTCATTGACGCTGTCGCCTGGTCTCTCGTGCTCCTTGCCTCTCCCGCTGGGGGAGGCTGTGTCTTGCTTGCTGCTGCTCCGACCCTCACGGTGCCACCGCTTGTCTTTGGCATGTCTTCGTAGCAGCCTCCTTTGAATCATGTCTTGGGACGCAGTTGCAATACTTGCAAACCTGAATTGCAAGTCAAGTGGAATGATTGGAGGGGCTGAAGTGAGAGGCCAGGTATCAATCCGGAACCTCCTACTACCTCTCGCTAGTCCAGGGTCTTTGCTCCACTTAGCTGGGAGGCTGTAATGCCCTTTGTCGCTCCTATCTTGTCCCTTGACCGGCATCCCAGGTGCGCTATGACCAAGCCAAAGACACGAGTAGACTAAAATTTTGCCTCGCAGGCGTGAAGAGCTATTGACACGGTTTTGGTCACCTTGAAAAGACCCACAAGGTCGTTGGCGCGTACGCATTCTTTGATACAAGTTGTGCCGTGCCTTGCTTCGCATGGACCTAGCCGAACCTGATTTGCACCTCACTCTTGCTTTCAATTTGCTCACGCATATGTATACGCTGTGCACCTTCGGTGGGATACCTTCCTGCCTATGAGCAGAATGCAGCAGAGTGCAATTTTGTCCTGGACGTCCTGTACTGAGAGCGGCTTGAGAAGAATTCATCCCCCCCGTTTCACTTCTGTGTTGGTCTTCGGATCTGCACCTTTTGCTCTTTAAGACTAGAGCGGACATGAGCCTGATCTGCTTGTTTCTGTGGTTGTTGGTTTTTTGTTTGTGTTTTGGGTGGTTTGGGGGTTTTGGTTTGGTTCCGCTGCTCTCGCTTGTCAGGCTCATTCCTCACACTCCTCATACGAATTCGACTTGGTGACTTGTGCCTCTCGGCACACATAGCGCCCCTACCTGTGCCAAAAAAAACTGCAAGCTGCCGAAAAGTCTGTAAAGCTCTGATCGTCTGGTTGCATCTCGTCTCCTATCGTGGCTTGATTGTTTGCACCACAAACACTGGTCTTGGGCCAAGGAGTGCTCCACCATGGAGTGCTTCATTGATGACCATCACTTGTGCACGAGGGAATCCGACATGTATGATGTCACTTCATTCGGCTTCTCTTCAATTGAATGCCAGGCGATCGGGTGCATCTTGCAGATGGGCAATGAAGTGGAAAATCGTATCCTGAGGCAACCGCGAGGTTGGGATGTCAGGATGATGGGACAGCCATCGAATGGATCGATGAAACCAGGTCAAGCATTCTTCCGGAACGAAAATTAGTTCCATGAGAAGCTTGGACAGGGGAATTCCAAGAAACGATGGGATGGAGTATGCACTGTTTGGGCCACAATTCCCAAAAGGGGCAGGATGCATGGATGTCGGCTCTGAGGCGAATGGTGGCTGAGTCTCGGATATGGTCAAGTCACCAAATCTCTGATCGCGCGCCCAATTGCAAAGCAAGACTGGATATAATGCTCTTTGGAAATGGGTCTTGAAAGCTAGATTCATGGTAAACATGGCATGACAGTGCTTGCAGGCCAGGTGGCCGGGATGCACATCTATTCGTGGATCAAATGGGAATCCATCTGGTTTGACAACATCATGACTTTTTTGGAGGGGACTGACTAAGGCCTTGCGGCCAATCATGTCATGGCAAATGGGGCATCGATACATCTTGGCACACTCCGGACACGGACCTTCTGGCTGACAGGCTAACATGTGCTTGATGGTGACCTTAGGAGGCTTGACGATGATAGATTGTGGAACTCCTGTAGTCGGCATGCGTGGGATATTTTGCATGATGTGCATATAATCCCATTGCGATGAGGAAAATATTATGGCACGTCTGGCACTTGAACAACTTGGGTGGAGCTGAATCAACAATCGAGAGGGCCAGGACAGGTGCATCCTGCTGCAGAACATGTGTCCGATCAACTGCCTGAGCTTCAACTGCCTGAGCTTTAGAATCGTCGATCTCCTGGGCTACGGGCAGTGGCGAGGTCGTCTGAGGTTCATTGGATGTAGGTCGCATCATGACAGGCGTGATAGGGAAGTGGGCAACATCGTAGGTTTGGCCCAAAAGCACATTCACCTGCATGAGGACACCGCATTGGTGGTTTCGAATATCTATGCATTGTTGCATGCACAGGACGCATTGCCCTTTGCCGCAACCAAGATTTACAAGTCCATGAAAATGTTCTCTGTGAATGGCTTCAAACACAAGAAGTCCCTGGTGTTGCTCTCCACAATGCCTACGAATTGATCTGGCCGGTACTGCCAAATGGCAGAAGGCACAGTGGTTGGTTAGCTCTGCTATTAGGGGTTGGTCCGGGAGAATGCGTGGTATGGATTTGTATCGAAGATGCATTCTCAGTGTTGGTTGCAATGGATACGATTTGATCCTTGATACCATCGAAATGTAAGCAATTTCTTGTATTGATATCATATTTAAATCTATATATGTCAAGGAATGCTTTACGACAATGTCGACAAACTGCGCGGCCGTTGATCATGTCACGAAGCGGAACGAAGAGATCTTCAATTACGCATGGTATATTTTGACTTTCCCTCATGTGTCGTTTCCATGGGCCCACCTGAAAGTAGGCTCAGTCGCATTCTGGGCACTTTAGGATAGGTGCCTGAGGACACGGGTCGTCATTGGAGGCGGGGACCATGATATGGTTATCTGGATAGTCTGGGGTCAGTATATAGATGTCTGGATTGTTAGATTGCGTGGCTAGCTGAGTCAAATCAGCACGGCGTTGACTCAGAATGCGGGTGAGTCGGGATTGTTGCTGTTGCAGATAGAGCCATGGTCGGTACAAATCGAGTCGAATATAAAATGCATATATGGATTTTCTGGTGATGGGAATAGGTGATTTGGCCATGGTGCGATGATGTCTGCTGAAATCCCTTGGCAATAATTCCCATCTTGTGGATATCATATGAGACCTTGGGCAGGACACATTGATTGTGCAATTTGATTCTAACATGGATGATGAATGTCCATGAGCCAGGGTCTGAGGATACGAAAGCAGACATTGGCAACAATGATTCGTCTGGTAATTATATCATTGGCAAAAGCATTGTAATTTATCGTGACTCCAAAATAGTTTGTTTTGCTCACGATGGGCAAGCAAAGTGCAATGTCCGGCAAATGCACTAAAGGCTTTCTTTTGGTCGAGAGATCCATCGCTTCAAAAACGTCTAGGCATTTTTGCCAACCAGGCGCATGATGGTCACACTTTTGGTTTCATTCACCTGGAAATGATATGTTTTGAGCGTGCGTAAGATACATTGCAAATCATGGAGGGCTTCGAATCCGTCAGTGATCGAATTGATTATCCATCTGAGGTGGATGTCATCTATATAAATGATCATATGGGATTTGATCCAATTCATGTCATACCTAGCAAGAAGAATATGGAGGATGAGGTATATTCTCAAGGTCCAAGGGTCAATACCTCTGGAGGCAATGAACCGGTCAACGAGGTCTTTGTGGGGTACATATTATTCATATTTCATGAACCATGAATGGATAAGGTGACTAAAATCTGGATTTAAATCGAACAAATCGAGTGCACGAACAACGAAGGCTCGACTGATGACATCAAAAGCCTTTTCAAGATTTAACGAAACCTGGATACTTCCCCATAGACCTGCGTCTCTGTGATGCTGCTGACACAGAACTTTCACAATCCGGCAATGATCAGAGACCAGCAAAAGGCAGTCACGAATGCCTCGGTTGGGAAGGTATGCAAAAAGAGGCATGGTTCTGAGCTGGTCGAATGCAATGGATATAATTTGGTAATAATGGATGCCTGACATGACCTTGTTGATAGGGTGCTATAGACAAATCGGTCGTAGAGCTGCAGGCTTATTGGGTGATTTATTGGGTTTGCTTAGCATATGTAATCAATCCCAATGAACCGGAGGTGTGCCATCAGAATCAACCCAGGCATGTGTTGCAGCTTGATATATAATCGGTGCAAGGGCATGGGCAAAGGGCCGTTTGGGGCTAAAGCTTTGGTGGAAGGCAATCGACTCAGATCATATGCAAGGTCGTCCTGGGTGAACGGAAAGCAACTCAACGGTTGGGGTGTGAGGTCAAAATCAACATCAATGAATAATTGACCAAAGTGGGCTATCAGGGAATCAAGCTCTTGATGTGGAATCATGGGAACACCGTAATGATCGTGCATCTGAATCCTGCGGAATGGCTGATTGGGGCACAATTTACGGATGTTCCGATACCATTCATGGATACGATTAGTCATGACATATGCAATATTATCCTGCAAGAATTTTTCAAGTTTGATATTGCGCAATGCTTCCCAACTATTAAAGAATGATTTAACAATCACAATGAATATATATCTGAATTGGGTTCGTGTATGCCATATGCGTGCAGTCATGGATCGAAGCTGATCATTGGTGTATATGATGGAATGCACTGGCGGAAAGCATTCAAGACCTAATGCACGAATCTGTATTTCCATATTCAGGCAATTTTGAATTGGATTCGTGGTATGTACGTCATTGTGCCTGAGGATGCAATTCTGAATTGCTTGTTCAAAATAAAGCCATCTAGGGATGTTTTCCAGCATTTCCTGTCGCAATCGAAAACGATTAATGGTGGGAATCTATGTAGGTGGTTTATGAATTGCATTCCACCGCGGGAGGTGGATTAGTAGTGGTCTATGCTGAGGTCCTTGATATATTCCTATCCATTCAAAGCGATGGTCAACCTGTGCACGAAGATGGCGCCATCTAACTTAGAAATTCTTAAGAAAAATAAAATCGATTCTGGACCTATAAGAATTGTACAGGAAGATAGGGATATACTTCTGATAGCAATGAACAGAAAGCAAAAATAAATCCTATATCATCTGTTAAAATTGCTGCTTGTCTATTTAAAGAATTTATCGGAAGCGTAGATCAAGATTACCTACATAAAGCAGATCTCTATCTAGCGGAGTGTTAAAGTCCTTTATAATGAGGAATATATATCCTTTGGGGATATTTTAGACTCCGCGTTTGAGTCGGCCCAAAAATCCTACCTAAGTTAGAATAATCCACGATTGGTCTTCGTCGTATTCCACACTATTTAATATATTGCATATAAATCATATATCTGCGCAAGCAATAATTAAATGTATTATAATAGACCAATTAAAATTATTTGACCAATATACGACGGACCATCACCAAGAAAAATACGGAAGCCGCATAGCTATAACTACACAACCATCAATCAATTCATCATTATCCTATTATAAATCACCCAATTTTTAAAACCAAAATGACATCTTCAAGACGGCTATTTTACCAACATAACCATTAACTATTACACCAATATAACCATTCTTAATATATCAAGCCTCTTATTCCAAGATAAAAATTTCAAAAAAATCGCCAAATATTTAATAGCAACACCGACCTTAAAAAGCTATAATTAAAGAATCTTAAACCTTAATTTAATTAGGATTTCTATTTTTCACAAAATTCTACCATAAGAAAATCCAATAAAAATCATTTTACGACAAATTTCATAAAAAGATCTTTTAATTCGTCGAACATAAGAAAACCATCGTCGTAACCACACATCGCCCGAATTTCACTTGCTTTTATGCAGACTCTAAATAATTCCGTTAAAATATTTATATTTCTACCAATTCGTCAAAAAAAACTAATAACCCTCACGCCGTACTTAAACCCTAGAAAAAAATAAAAAACAACATCTAAGTTCAAGCCCCCCCGACTTAAAACCGAACATATCCAACGCATAATAATTTTAAAATAAACCACTATTCAACAAAAAATCATTTCATAAACCGCAATTACGATTCCTTATAATAACGAATCTAACGAAAAAAACAACCGATCTCGAACAAACATTCATTCATGCATTCACGACCGGCGGAGCGAATCCGCCCGTGTTGGGCGAGCAATCGACAGTGGTCTGTCAATCGGCGGTCTCGAGGACAGCTAGCCCGGGCGGCTCTGGCATCATTCAAGCGCGAAAAAGTGGCACGAACGGGTTTGCTCGGGTGACCACTATACGGTATGCATCTGTCAAGTTGTCTGTCCGTGTCAGCCAAACAATGTAAATGTCTTCATCCATTGCTGTCAAGTGTGGGACAGAGATGGGTACTCGATCATCATCACATAGAAATCTGCCGCCCCCGGTGCGAAGGAAGCATTGATAGTGGCCAGTGGTCGGTACATGGCCTCGGTGCAATGCAACTGCAACTACCTGATATTCAATCCAATTGACCGTCCTTCCGGAGGAATTCATGAAGCACGGCATCATGACATGTTGTCGGTTCCAGCTTATCAAGGTCTTAGAACGAATGCCAAGTGCTGGAAATCGGTTGATCTGCAAGCAAACTGTGGTAGCGGAGCCAACTAGCCCTAGGCAGTACGGGGGTTGGGTGTGCCACATGTGAACAAGTTCTTGCAGTGTGCATCCGGCGGGCTTTTCTTCTCTCATGACGATAGGCGAGCAGGTCCAGCCCCAGTCCTCGATAGTGGCTTCAAAACGAGCCTCCCAGCGAGGTGCCTGCGAAGCCTTCTCAAAAAGCGGACGGTGCATAGTGAGCCTAAGCCATCCTAAGAATTCAGCCACATCGTGCTGAGCCCCCATGGCATGTGAAGCGAACCAGCCATCAAGCAACGTTCCCAAACAGCTGGGGTCAGTGAGCCACAGTGAACTGGGTCCCCGGTCCAGCAGCCGAATGAGTGGCTCCTTCCAAGTGCCAAGCATCTCCCAAGAAAAGGTGGTGTCCATACAACAGGCCCAAAGTTCACCGATCAAAGCGGTGTTCATGAAGCAATCATTGGCATCATTGCCGAGGCTCATCTCCAACAACATGGTCCTCATCTTTTGAGGGTCCGGGCCACCGCTTGCGCCAAGGGTGATCGTTGCAATGTCGAGGGTCGAAGCCGAACTGCAATCAGCTGTGTGAGACCATTGCCTGTGAGCTTGGTCAGTAGGTCGAACAGTTCTTGGCTGGCCGAACTCCTGAGGGAGATATCGAGTCTCCAAGGAATCACCACATTGGAAGTGGGACCCGCTTGGTCCGAAGGCATCGGTTTCAACGCCGTGAACCGATGGATCAGTTCCGGCTGGTTCGCAAGCGTGTGGATGCGTTCGATCATCTTGGAGGCTTCCTCGGAGGAGATCGGATCTCGAATCGACGGCTTCAATGTCTTTTCCTGATGGTCCCCCTGAAGATAGTTCCAAGCATTCGTGGATGTCAAGATCTGTTTGGACCGGAGGGCCAGGATCAGTTCGTGGTCGTTTGACCCTAAGGGAAGCTGTGCAGCTCTGCTTGCAAGTTCTTCGAACACCGATTGAAACATCAATTGACGGAGCGGGCGATCTACCTTGCCTTGCTCGCGTTGGCCATGCCAGGTCTTCGAGATCTGAAGCATCTGCGGGAGGATCGAACTCTTGCCGGCCTGGATGAACAAAAGGAAAGTGCGATCGAGGTTCAACTGGTTCAGTTGATCTTCTTGCCTCAAAGTCAATCTGGCCAACATACCCAGTAGAGTGGAATCGTCTACCGAGCCCGAACCCGATGAGTGCGATGACCTCCTCTGTCCGGATCGGAAGCGTTGCTGACCAGATGAGGGTTCCTCCTCGTTGGGTCGTTGCCGTTTGAAGTGACCGGAATACACCTCCATTAGGTCTGAAAAAGATTGATCTTCTTCTTTCATATGGTCCATCCTGCAGACCCTGGTGTAGGCACCAATGATACCAGTCTTGGGTTAGGACGTGCTCAAGTTCGAAGAGACATGTCTGAAACAAAAGGTGTTGAAGATCCAAACTGTCATGCACTTGAAGGCGATCAGGATGGATTGGGTCAAGTTCATCTGAGGTCCACGCCCAAAAGATGGGATGTACTCGGGTGCAAACATGAAGTAGGTTGAGTGGCACTGCATTCTCAATCTGAACCTGCGGAAGTGCCGTGAAGTGAGCCAACCAGGGCGTGAAGTGAACATACCAGCTCAATCTGTGTTCAGGTCCAAACTGAAGTGGTGTTGGTACAACAACACTGGACTGACAGTTCATAGGAGGCGCACAAAGATCATAAGTCAGCGTGGAGTGCCAAATTGGCGTGTCAAGTGGCAATTGCAATCCATAGGGGCTGGACCCTGTGCATGGCGAATCAGCAATCGATGCCATGACGGGCTTGTCAATGACTTGCTCAGGCGGGTCGTTTGCAAGCAGTGGCATGTCAGATTTGGACATGGTCTTGTTGGAGTGAGCTGTCAGGACAGCAGGTCCAAAGTGCATGTCTTTGACCCATTCGATTAACAATGCTGGGCACGTGGCACGTTGGTAGTGCAGTTTCAGGGCAGCCTCAGTCGTGAAGCAGCTCAGGCAATGAGCACATCTAAGTCGGCCAGGCATCATGTCCCTACTAGGTCGAAAGCTAAAGAACTCTGGCTTATCTACCTGATGGGCATTCCGCAAGTGTCCCGCTAAGCCCTTCCTGCCAATGTGGGTTTGGCACAGGGGACAAAGGAACATCTTAGGCGGTTGAGGGATATCAGCTGGAGCATGAATCAACATGGCTTGAACTGTGTCGACACGGGGCCTTTTGGATGCCCGGACAGACTCGGATGCGACAATCCCTGTATCAGGGTCATGTGACAACATGTGCTTTTCAAGGCCTGTCGATGTCAGGAAGCTACTATGGCAGTGTTGGCAAACAAAAATGGTCTGTTTCGATGAGGTCAAAGCTTCATCAATTGGTGCATCACAGACTGACGGCGGTGCACACGAAGCTGAGTGAGCAGGAGAATCATGAAGATCACCTGACAAATGTGGCGATGGGATTGCAGGGATCGATCTGGACTGGGATGAGGCAGGCTCGGGGTCGCTTCTAGAGGCCTTCATCATTACTGGCATGACCGGAAAATGTTCAGGTTGGAAGGTGTATCCCAGCATCGCTGACAGCGCGGACATTGCGGCACTCCTTATCACAAAAGCTACAGCGTCCTCGACCACCGCCAACATTGGCGAGACCCACGACATGTGCATGGTATTGGTTAGCATGTGCAACCATCAGCGGATGCTGATCTGTGTAGTGCTTATGTATGGATCGTGCAGCTATCTGGCAGTGACAAAAAGCGCAATGGCAGGACAATTCCTTAATGAGAGCTTGGTTCAACAACAATCCCGGGATCGACTTGTGGCGTAGGTGCATCTTCAGATTTGGTCTCGCCACAATCGGGATGATCGTGTCCTGAGCCGGGTTGAATGAGGTGCAATTCCTTCGATTAATGAGATCCCGCAATCGATAAAAATCCACAAAGGAATGAGAACAGTATGAATAGATTGGACGGCCGTTCCAGGCATCTCTTAAGGGATTATAAAGATCATCCGGTTCACAAGGGATGGTGTGTGCTTTCTCATATGTCGTTTGAGGGCTCCCACCTGCTTGAATGCTCGATGGCATTCAGGGCACTGAAGTTCCTGAGTGAGCTGTGGATCCGGTGTGTCAACTGGCATAGTGAGGTCACTCTGCCACACGTCTGGGACACAGGCACATATGTCAGGTGAGTCTTCAGTCATGACTTCCAATCGAAGTCCGATGGCACGGTGATGCAAGGCGTGTTGGATCCTGTGTTGTTGCTGTTGTAGCTGAGTCCAAGGCGGAATGAGATTAAGCCGTTCGAAGAAACTCTGCGTCGATTCGTGTGACAGGCAAACAGGGCACTTAATCATAATCCTATGATGTGTATTGACCATGCTGACAAGTCTGGCAAGACCTCGACGGATGATCCCCATTTCATGGATTCCATAGCTGACAGTGGCCATGACACATTGGCGATACAGCTTTAATCGGGTCGCGAGTGGGTGAACCGTGCTAGTAAGCCAAGACCTAAGTTGTGTGAAGCACCACTTAGCTGCTGTTATCCTTCTCATGGGGGAATCGAAGTCGAAGGCTCTATAACTCAAAAACACACCAAGATAGGCTGTTTTGGACACGAGAGGCAGGCGCCAGAGTTTCTCCGGTAAGATCAGCTCTGGGCCATCCGGTTTTCGATGAACCTAGCGTCGTAGGAAGCCAGGGGCTTCGCGACCAACCAAGCGGAGTATGGCAAAGCTCTTTTGCATGTTAATCTTGAGTCCAAAAGCACTAAAAGTATCCAGGACATGTTGAAGCTCAGTTAAGGCCTCCAGTGCATGGGGGGTGGACGTGAGGATCCAACGGAGGTGAACATCGTCCGCATAAACAACCACATGGTCGCGGAGCCATGCAAGCGAATACCTAGCTTTGAGGTCTAGGAGGATGGCACTCATCGCAAGGGTCCAAAGCAATGGGGCGTCTTTAGATCCTTGTTTAATGCCCCGGCATGCAATGACGTGTCCAATCAATTGCTTGAAAGGAATGCAATATTTGTGGGGGGCCAACCATGAATGGATCAATCGTAGAGCATCAACATCGAACTGGTATTGATCGAGTGCTTGAAGGACCAAAGATCTGGTTACAGTGTCAAAGGCCTTTTCCATGTCTAAGGAGATCTGTAAACCTCCCTGCATGCCCGGTGCATTGGGACTCGAACGAAAATGGCTACATGTGTCGCGAACTTGTCTGCAATGGGAGGCCACAATGAGCAGGCAGTCACGAGTCCCCCGGGAAGGTAGGTAGGCGTACAACGGCAGTTGCCTTAAAATAGGATAGGCCTGAGACAAGATGAGGCGACATTGTATGCCAGCAAAGACCTTATTAACTGGGTGCTGGAGACATATGGGTCTTAGTGCCTGAGGTTTGGACGGGGTTTTATTGGGTTTGGGAAGAAGAAAGATCCACCCCGTTGTCCAATGTGCTGGTGGTTGTATTCGAGAACCCATCTAACATTCAACAAACGTGTTCATGATGGGCACGGCAAGGTCTTTGGCAAAGTGCTTCCACACCAGAGCAGGTATGCCGTCTGGTGCAAGTGCCTTTATACCGGGCAGTGCTCTCAGGGCATCAATCAAGGCCTGGCAATCGAATGGGGCGACGGTGATAGGATCGGTGTTAAACTGTGGTTGGTGATCATCTAAGTACAAGGTAGTATAGTATTGTTCAATCTGTTATATCTCCTGGGTGGGAGACAGAGGCATGCCATATTAATCATACATCTGAATACGACGAAGCCTTTGCTTAGGACAGAGCTGTCGAATCTTGCGATACCATTCAAACGTTTGGCCATGCAGGGCCAGGTCAGCCCCTTCCGCCAGAATGATTTCAAGCTTCTAACGTCTGTTGGCACGACTAAATTGCCTGATCTGCTTGTGATATCCCAAATAGGTCGTGACATGTTTCCAACATCGGAACAAAGATCCCAACGATTTGCCTTGGATGCGAAGGGCCTCTCCACGTGCATTCCACATCCGGAAGAAATGGACAGAAGTTGAAAGGGAACGGAACGAGGAGAACGTCGTTTGGAGAAAAATTAAATGCACAATGCACGAAATTGGGTTTCCAAATCAAGCATACAATCCTAAGCAGTGCGGTCAGGGATTGAAGTCATATCATCGATCAATTGGCGTGTACGATCCTCGAAACAAATCCACTAGTTCAACTATGCATGGTAAGCATATCGCATAGCAAATCTATCAATCCTATTCAACGGAAAGTGAGTCGGTTGAGGGGCATGCCACTTCGGAAGGGTCACCAGCAAGGGATGATGATGAGGTCCACTAATACCAAAATTCCTTTCGAATTAAGTGTTCGTGATCGGCTTCATGCGGCGATATTGAACCTGCTGTTATCGAATCAGAATGTAATCAATGCGGGAGGCATAAATACCATGAGAAAAGGTATGTTAATAACCCCCTTTGCAGTTAATAGCAATCAGATCCTAAATTCTCAGTAACTCCTGCAAGGTGCGTACATTGAAATGTCTTCTAGGGTCTTCTAATCCTACGAACGGTGGATCAGCACGAAGAACCGTATTAAAATCTCCAAAAATAATTAAATAATATGCCTTAGGAATATGGTTCAAACAGGCTTAAAAAATATACCACAACTTTTGTCGTTTTTAAAAGAGGGGTTAAAAGCCATTACATAAATTCCAAACGTATTAATAAACAATAAGAAAACCAATTATTCCCTTAAGAAAAACCCGCACATACAATAGGCGTCCTTCGATCAAAATAGCAGTGGCCAATCGATCTGCTAGAACCAAGTAGATACGTACCATCAATAAAACGGATGCTTATTTACAAGCCGAATAAATACAATACCATTTAGAAATACTCCATATAGTCGAAAAGTACCATCCCGTCTCTTATATGCCCATCACTTCAAGCGATGTAGAAGAAGTCCAAATCAATAACTCATCATAAATCAATGCTTTCGAAACATTCCAAATCACGCAGCGTATACCAAATACAGTAGGAACTAACGTCAGCTCCTTCCGTGCAATAGGTAGCTTTCGGTAAGATTCACGGAACCTCCATAAGATATCTGTCGGGAAGAATCACTTCCCTCGGTATTCAATCATGCCATGGCACAAGGCCCTATAACATGTTCGTCTATATACGCGCATAATACGCAAGATACGCGGGCAGGCAGAAATTTAGCCATAACCACCAAAAGCCCATATCTCATAAAACTTCGTGGAAAAAAGAGGTGCACCCACTAAATAGCCTCCACTTTCGCTCAGAGCTAAAGAACTCTAAACAATCGTCACGCCGGACATAAAGACCAATTAAAATGATTTAGCATCAACTCTCATATCCCCCGGAATTAGGACCGAAAAATCCAATTCGGTCGTCAATAGAAAAATGGCGGCAACCAAAAAAAGAAAAGGCCAATGCATCATCACTAAAACTAAACCATACTATCCATAATACCTCGCCCCAAAGCGACCGTAGCTCTTAATCTAAAAATAGCGCTTTCGAACAAACATAACGCTAAAAAAATATATAATAAACCGGAAAATCTCCGTATCATATTACAAAAAATAATTATATTCAATCATATAAATAAGCATAAATTTATAAATTACAATATAATTTTTGTCGAATATAAATTTATGTTTTATTATTTCATTATTTATATAATATAATTCCAAAAAAGATCCTTTTAGCCAAGGGAGGATTAAATTTTTAGATTCGGACGAATCATTTTTTTTCGCAAAATAGATTCAAATTATCTCCTGAGGGCGACCTTTCGTGAAATAAAAACGACCTAAATTTTGCCTAATGTAATGTTTCCTTCCTTTCTCTTCCTCCTCCTCCTTCCTGTACATTAGTCCGTTATTTAGTACAAGCTTAAAACTATTGTTTTTTAATATATTTATGTCCAATTAATATCTCCTTAGGAGATAAAATCTGCCCGGTTTCGGGTTGAAACCATTGCACCTCTGACAAGAACTGCCAGCAGCGGTCAGAGGCGGAACGTGCAAAGCGTGGCCATTCATGTTTGTCAGGTCGATGCTTAGTGAGCCAGGGTCTGATTTCGTATTCATATATATAAATGTATACACATATCATCACACATCCATATGAATGCAAAGAGAATTTGCATTTCTTACAAGTACAATAGACCAAGAAAGATATATACATACCGGTGAGTTTGCTGTGTCCTTATTTTCGCCACCAACACGTCGGCCCGACGTGTTGCCTGAGTTATGGGAAGAAGCAAGACAATGAGCTACTTGGGATTGGTATGAAGCAGTGACACCCTTGAGGCCCTTGCTCGAAAAAGCCGTTGTGGCTTCTCATTTTGGGAACACAGAGGGGTCCAACAGTTGTGTCGGGTCAACTTCTCGGGAGGTTGATCATCAAAGCAAATATGATTGGACTGGATGTGTGACTAGATTCCGTTGGTTTGCTAGACCTCTTTCAGAACACAAACACTTGAGCTGTGAATTAAACAGATGTGAATTCTGTTCAAAACAACCAGTAGAGGGCCCCAAACGAAGCACCAAGCGACGAAGTGATTGAACCAAGCACGCCTTCCTTCCAACATGTCTGTACAAGGCTCATTCGGCTTTCTGGAGGCTCTCAATCTGGCATAGACAGGTCGCCCAGGACATCTGGAAAGATGATTGCTACTTCCCACCAACTTTCAGCTGAAGTGAAAATAGAGGTCTGAAGATCTCGGAGAAGGGTTGGGGTTGGAAAAATGCTCTACAAGACCAGTGGTGACATGGGGATTCCGTGTCAATTCGCATAGACTTCCCGGGCACTGCCAGTGACACGAGCTTCCAAGGTCTTCTACACAAGTGAGTCTCTAAAGGGGGTGAGTCTCGTCCCCTTTTCAGCCCTTTCACAAAAAAGGTTGCGCGTTGGAGATGCCCTTTAGTGTATAATTGCAATGTGGGTGGTGGTGGTGCCTTCAGTTCCACCTAGGGTCCCCTTCTGTCGCTAGAAACAACATGAAGCAACGATGTACAAACCATCACCGATGTACAGAGCATCGCTGCGAGCTGGTGGACAAACAGCTCTCCTCACCTCTGTTGACAACATGCATCAACAAGCAGCCAGGAGCCAAACGCATGGCGCAAGTGAGCCAACAAGCACAAATCCTGGCACATGCTAACCTGCGAGATTTGTGAATGGACAACGGTTGTCGATGGAGCTTGGACTTGCCAAGTTCAGGGGTGAAATGGTGAAATTGAAATTTCACAAACTCACTTCCATTCATCTTGGGAGTTTTCAATTGGAGATGAGTGGAAATTTTCACTTGAATTTTCAATTGAAATTTCTTCTCCCCCATTTGACTCGCCAACTCTCCCACTCTGCGAGACTTAGCTCCGCAGACGGTGCCGCAGTCGGGCTCACGCGCGACGCCTGGATCGCCCGCGTTTGTGTCGGTTTGGTGCGGAGACGCCGCGTCTTTGTGAATCCGCTTTGGTTTTGGGATTGAGCTTGATGCGATTTTTTGGGGAAGAACAGTCGTTGAGAGATGGATGCCATGGTTCTTGATACTTTGTCGCAGTCGATATTATTAGGTGTATAACAAATAAAGAACACCTCCTGAAGATTGTGAAGGGACATAGAGTCTTTGAGACTCTCCCCATTGGGGCGATCGGGGGTCTACGAGAAAAAATACAGCTTTCAGTTGCACAGCACACAAAACACAAAAAGGATGCTTTGGAACGGCCTAAGGGCAAAAGGAACATCTGTCAAGGCATGTTCATCTGTTAGGTCCACTTTTGGATTCGGTCAGCAGGTCAAAGTCTTACTGTCGATGGACAAGTCTTCCTAAACCCGCACTAAGTGCTATGTCATGCTGCAATGCTGCTTATGCTTTGTCTACTGACTCTCCTGCAACCAAAACAAAAGAGTTTGTCATGCTTCACAAGCAGTGGAGCACAGCTGGCCCATGTTTGGAGTGCGAGGCTCTCCTCTAGGACACCGAAATCTATCTCAATTTGGTGTTCAATATCTCCACTTCTCTAATCAACGAGACGAGAAGTGGATCATCATGAGTAGACATGACATGTAGACGTGACATAGAGACCTTGGATGATCAACTGAGCACTCCAGGTTTCGTAACAAGAAGCTACGATTGGGGCTCCTGGCCTTACTACTAGCAAGGACGCTACTAGGAGCTCCTGGCATCGCTACTAGTAGCATTCTTGCTACTAGTAACAAGAAGCTACGATCGGGGCTCCTGGTCTCACCCCGGTGGCCACGCCGCTCGCTCATCTCGCATCTCGCTCCCTTGCCTCAAAGCTCGTTGTTCCTTAGACGAGTACATCGACCGAGCAACAGCCCGGGTGTTGGGAGGTGGGACTGGAGGTTCTTTTTGAAAGAATGACACGTCGGACGGACTGGAGAGGCCCCTGGACCGACCTAACATGCCTTTACAAGAGCAAGTGTATTCTGCGCCATCGCAGTCCAGGAGAGCATGAGAACATAAGGGCATCATATGTGCATGTGATAGCCACTCCCTGAAAAGGCTCTAGTAGGTGATCTTTTACCATGTTTTTTCATATCGACTAGACTATGGGGCTTTCTTCATCGACTGGTGTATACTGGGCCGATTCGTTTCCAAGTAGGTTTTTTCTGTGAAGACGCGAGCGCTGCCACTTCTGGTGGGCAGGAGCCAGGGGACTCTGCTTGTAAAGGCACAGTGTGTGCTTGTCATTCTTCTTTTCAACAGGGAGGTGGGTTCCTCGTAGATCATCTTGGATCAAGCCCCCTCAACCTTTTCACCGCTCTCACCTCCACTGAAAAACCCCTTCTCCACCTACTGGTACCCCCAGTTTGACTGAAGACGGCATCACCACCTACAGAAGCACAGAAGCACACGCGGACGCTTCTGTGCTTGCTAAAAGCGCGGTGCAAGGTGCGCCATGCGAAGTTGCAGATTGAGGTTGGAGGGCGTCAGGAAGAGCTGCGCCTGTGCACATCCGTTCTGCGAACGCACCCGGAAGCGGCTCGGCCCACCGAAAGGGCCGAGCTCGAAAGGGCCGAGCTCATAGGCCGGCTCGTGTGCTCCATGTGACTCAAGGGTGCTTGCAACAAGTTGACATCTCAAGCACCTTCATACGAGCATCAACTTGGTGCCAATGGAAGGAAGATCAAAGGTATTTTTCGGGTTTTAGGGCTAGCTTGACCTGCCCAGCTCTCTGTGGCAGCCGAACACCCAAGCAAGCAGTTGATCTATGATATATCTTGTCTATAGCGATGTGAACTTAAAAGGTCGTGTTGTTGGTCACCGGGTCTCTAAGAAGAAAGGATGATAGTACAGAGTCTGGAGCCACCATAGTGCACCACCAAACCAAGTGGTTGAACGATGTTTAAATAGCTTCCAAGACATGCTCCTGTTCTATCAATTTTGGGATCAATATCTTGGAGTCAAGAGCTGTGAAGAGGCATGGCGCGGAGCGTCCGCATCGCGGAACGCCCTCGTGGAACCCGTGGGTGCTCGGTGCTCGGTGCGGCGTTTTCGCGCCTGGCCAGTGGCCAAGTTACTGGTGTCGATGTTCCGAGAGTCCAACAACTGATGCAGCCTGGACGCGGAGTCCAACGCACCCAACCGGCTTCCAGCTTGGAACATGTGGGACACTGCTTCTGGCTTTAGTATGATAAGTATGCAGCCAGGATCTGTTGTACAGCCGCCTATTGGATCCTATTGGTGGGTCACTTCGTTCCGACCATATGGACATGTCATTGATATGAATTGACCTCTACCTTCGAGAAGGGGGCTTCACTTGGGCAACAGCACCTTGCCCCTGCGGTACCTGAAAAAGTCTCCTCTTCAAATCGTCAAAAGGCAAGGGCCACCAAGGAAAGGATGGCAAAGGATGGAACATCACTGTGATCTTCCAACTGTGTCGTCCGATCCTTCTCACGGATCCGTTCCAAGTGGAACGAGCACGGAAGATCTCCGTGCCGCTCGCACGTGACGTCGTCTCGCCCTTGGCCGCCCCTGAAACGGCGGCGCCGCAAGGATCTGAAGCAGAATTGAAGGCGAGTGGCTACGGAATGCAATTCAGGAAACACCTTGCCAGGGCAGTCTAGACCTAGGCTTCACAAAAGGATGGTTATTACTCTTTTGTTCAACAAACATCATTGAACAGATCGGCTTCTAGAACGTCCTCCACACGGGGCTACACCAAGTGTGTCTCTTTGCAAGGGGGGCAAATCGATTCTTGCAACCTGCGAACCGAGCCCACAGTGGCGACAGCGAGCTGGTCTGTGGCGAATGGGGAGAACCATGAGTGCCAAAGACAGCTGGTCTGTCTCTGCCTGGCTGTTGATACTCTCCAGCAAGCTGAACTTGGGCCACTGAAGGATACTAATTTTGGCACCCTTCAGTGGTTTATCACCAAACATCAAGTGGATGACCATTTTTCCTCGAATAAGTTGCCAAACAGTTTGCAGGGCGTGGCAGCTCCTCCAACATCTATGCTTTATTCACCAGAATCTTCTTGTCCTGATGCGCTTCAACTGCAAAAAGGCCCTGCTTGGGCTAGACAACAAATTGCCTAGGCCTAAGCACATCATCCGAACAAAACCAGTTTTGCTCCAACTCTGCCACCTGGCACCGACTCCAACATACAACCACCCACCGCCACGAAAAGAGTGCCACTCCGAGTGTCACGGGCCGTGCTCTCCGCCCGCCGCACCGGCGCCAGCGCTGGGCCGGGCCTATAGAGCGAAGTACGGTCAGTGACCTCGCTGATGGTCTCGTTGAGGCCGTCAATGAAGGCCACCGCACTCTCCACCTCAGCCCCACTGCGCTCTCGGTTTTTCGGTGAAGTATGGGAGTGGTATGGGAACGCACGTGTCTAGCTGGTTTATGATGTTTTCGGGCAGGTTCTTTAGATGGAGGAAGGTCTAAGGTCTAACCCCCCTTGAAAAAGGGTCTGCAGCAACCTTGTTTCTTCTGTTCATTCCAGGCGGCCTTTCAAATAAACACTCTGATCCACTTTCCAAAATGCATTTTGTGGGGTAAACCCAGGATGATAAAACATCGTTCCGCCTGTCCAGACAACGTGAGGTTGTCGAGTCCGCAGTGAGTTCGAGTCAGCTGAGCGCCCCAACGAGCTCGGTACCTGCAGCTTGTCCTTGAAGGGACGCCTGCAACTTCTCATTGGCCGCCTGCCACCGCTGTTTTTTTTGTGCGCGCATGGAATCCAAGCGCGCAAGCTCAGCTCGGACGCATGTGTAAGTATATGCAATGCGTTGGCGCACCCCCGCATTCCCGTACTGAAACTTGTCCCATCCGTGTTCATCTCAGGATGAAAGGAAGTCTTCAAACCGCATGCTTTTTCGGGATGTCGCCGGACCGTGCGCAGAGACCGGGCGACGCCTGGCCACCGAATCCGATTGAAACGAAATGGTCAAATTTGGAGGATCAAATCATCTCAAATCGCTTCATGAAATCTGAATTCTTTTCATATATCGAACAACCGACCAGATCCGACAAGAATATCGTGTACTTTTCGCGTCCACCTGCGGACTGAAGCCCTGCACTTCTGAAGTATAGAACAACATCCCGGCAGTCGAAAAGCAACCAAGAACGGCTGCAGCCGAACGGACCACGTCGAAATCAAAGAACGTCACGTTCTTGAACGCACGCCTGAGTCGTGATCAAGCTTGTTCGCTGCTTTTCCAACCTGGGCTCCCGGAGGCTCCCGGGGTAGGAGAACAAGTGAAGAGGCCATCAGTTAGGCCCTCCGGCCCTGCATCGATCCCATACATCATCCCGCATCGATCGCCACCGGTGGTTTTGCCGGGTTTTCTTGCTTCGGCATGCGACCGGTGCAATCCTGTTTAAGTATGGAAAGAAGTTGCTCGCTTGTAGTCAGCGTTCCTGATGTAAAACCGTACAGTATCTTGAGCAGCCTTCAAGTGGAAAAGGGATAGGAAGGATTGCTTAGATTAGTTTTCCTCATGGCAACACAGCCAAAAATAACTCCAAGATAGAAGGTGTGTGCACGGAACGCTTGAACCAAAGGCAAAACCTCCTATATATCTACTAAATGAGCATGATACCCCTTCAATCCTCTTCATGCTATCGTTTTTTGCTATTTCACCATATCGTTTTCCATGAGGCAATGACGTACCTGTGCATCAATCCATTGTGGCAAGGTTCGGGGATGTGCGTGATAAGAGCGTTGAACACTTCGTCCCTGCTAGGTGCTCTATCACGTGCTGCCTGGAACCAGGGACTGCCTGTCACAATGTTTTGCCTAAACTCATCTTGGAAACACTGCGAATGAGACTTCTTGTTCACTTCCGAAAGCGTGTTTGGCAAACAGTGACTTCTCAACTTCTTATTGTTTTGTTATTGTGTTCGTCATTGTTCCAGCTGCCCTGTACTCAGGCCCAATTCAGGTCGTTTGTTTCTTCCACAGTGATTGTTCCCCTTCAAAAAGGTACGTTTCGGAACTTGCCTGCCACCTCTGCAGCGTAAGAATCGGACAAACCGTATCAACGCCCCCCGTAAAACAATGGCTTCAGCGATGAGCCGTCGCTTGTGTTATTGTCATTCCCCCTTATTCTTTCTCTCGTTGCTAAACGATGGTAAACGTATCTAAAAACTTAAAACAGGGATTGAAATCTGAGAGGGGGGAGTTTTGTGAGTGTCGAGGCATTCGAGTCGTTCAATATAGTCTATTTTCAAGCAAGGCTGGTTTTGACCTGAGTGTGTCCCAAAGCTAGACCAACAGCAGCTTCACAATAAGGACAAGGGCCAGTTTTGCTATGAACGTCTCATGCAATATGAACAACTCTTGTGTCGTCCGCCAAAATGACAATCACTGTGTTAACAAAAGTTTTAGCATGCCCATGGATTCACGATTTCTCTTAAACGTGTGGTTCCGTAAACAACAAAGTTCCAAGCAGAACACCAAAATCTCATGATCACTAACCACTCCGTGACCAGGTGACCTGTTCTTGCTCACCCTTCTAAACTATCCTCATCCTGAAGCAAACAATATAAACAATATATACATATAAATTTGTTGACTCACGGCTTTTGTTGCATATATATATATATAGAAAACTTGTGAACGTGGATTGGTGATCATTCGTGGTATTTTGTCTGGTAACCCGGGGAAAAGAACTGTCGATCTGCGGGTTCCCCGCATCTCTCACTCGGCCCACGCACGCGCACGCGCACTGGGCCGGTGCAATTCCTTCGCCGCAAGTTCTGCCGATGAGCTCAATGTCTGCCACCAACTTCGCTGCCTTCACGTCATTTTCACTCTCTTGCTGCTGCAGCTGGTTGATGCCTTGTTCTGTGGATTTTCTGGAGAGGGAGTTTGCTGAAGAGAAGGGGAGACGAGTTTTGGGTGAATGCCCCGGGATTGCCAGGACCCGGAAACAAAACGGCCAGCGGTTTGATAATAAGTAAGGAAAGAGCTATGTCATCCTGGCCAAGGTCCCCCATTTGGAACACGAATTGAAAAAACAAACGTAATGTAGACTCTTGATTAATCACCCCCCCTTTTGAATTGAAAAGAACTTGAAAAATACTCTTCGTATGGAGGGGCTATTAATCAAGAGTCTACATTAAGGACACCTCTATCCTTTTATTTAATTCTCCTAACATCCAATGCTGCGCCCGTGCCGACTCATAACTGCATAACGACATGACATTTCACCAGAACCGCACACAATCGCGACACTCTCCGAAAAGTAAGAGGGAGATACAAAGGACAATGATAGTATGTTCACAGTAGATCTTGTTTTACTTTGTCTGCCCCGCTCACATGGATTCGATCTATAAGGTTGCTTAAACTAAAGCTTTCATGTAAAAACGAACCATGCCCCCCTTGCTTGCAATGACTTGTATCGGCTCTGTATATCTTATGTTCATCTATGTTCAGCGTTCTTCGATGAAACTCTTACACTTACACTCAATGTCATCAATGTCGTAGGTGTTGCCAAGGTATGTGTTACGAACAGTGGGAATGTGCTAGGCATGGGATGACCTCTAGTTCTATAACCTTTGAGGTCACAGCATACTTCAATGTACCTCAGCAAAGATTTTGCAGAAAACGACCAGGACCCACAAGGAGAGAGGAGACCCTGAGTAGGAGGGTGGGGTATCAAAAGGGTTCTTTGGCCTCTTGGGGGTCTTCTATTGTAAGTTCAGAGTAGACTAGCCCCCGCACACTTTAGGCAAACATTTGTTTACCACCCAACTTATCTACTCAGGGCCGCTGAATCATCCTCTCACGCAGGGCCGCTAATTTTGGACCAGGAGATTAGGCGATCTGCCTCCTTGAGCCAAAGGACACATTGATCCATACATGTCCTTGATATTGGGCATCAAATGGCATCTTGCTCGTTTTTTCAAACTGATGGACACCGGCTCCCCAATAGTGAGTGTGATCCCCTATGCTTGCCTGGCTCGATCCGGGTCCACCCATCTCGCAGATCCGAACATCACAGGCCCAGGCCCCCCTGAGTCACCGACCGGTCCAACACCACCGACCGGTCAGTCACGGTCACAACACCGGTTTAACCACCAAGGGGCGATTGGTACTCTCTTGAATGATCAACTGAAGGATGTTGGCTGTCTCCTGGATGGTGTGGGACATGTGTGAAAGGTTTTTGCATCGTCAATTTGACAAAGCCATCGTTTTTCAACACCACAAAGCAGTTGTTTGAACCGGCGGAACCAACCCTAAGCCACTCGAAAGATCTTCAGCTGGAGCCCCCTTTTTGTTCAGGTTCTCGAACCGTTTGGTATAGCAGGTTTGGGCCTCTTGTCAAACTATTTGAGAACACCAGTGCACTGATCGCATGTGGAACTCACTTCACCACAA
Source organism: Durusdinium trenchii (assembly GCA_963970005.1). Classification (NCBI taxonomy): domain Eukaryota; class Dinophyceae; order Suessiales; family Symbiodiniaceae; genus Durusdinium; species Durusdinium trenchii. Next base: position 532,106 of record CAXAMN010028027.1, read on the forward strand.
TGACCCGGATGAAAATCATGGACCGAGGATGCCACCGTCGGAGCTGGTGGATGCCATGAGTGTAACCGGGGTCCAGGTGAGTTGACTTGTGAGTGTAACCCGTCTAAAGTATCGGGAGGTCCACACTGGGACTTCAAAACATGGCGGCGCGACGCACCTATGGCGCCAGGGATGATGTGTGAATCAATTATCAAGGCTCTGCGGAGCATGACTACGTAGAGCATAGCCATGGCGACTGCAAGCTGTGCTATATATATATATACGTAATATGTCTATCAAACTACAAATGAGTCTGAAGCATCTCAGAGGGGTACACTCCGTTCGTCTTGGAGTCAACTTACGAATCCAAGGGTACAGTTTTGAAGGTTCCAAAATGATTCACAAACACCAACCTATTGAGTTTTCTTCTTTTCTTCCGGACACACGTGTGCCCCTCTCCTGATCCACCATCTCGTACTTGGTCATTTCCTTGTTCGCAAGTCGGTGCTTGTCGAATCGGGAAAGTCAACGCCCAAGACCTCCAAAGTAGGACAGCCTGTCTTCTTAACATGCAGTCAACAACTTTGGTGGAATGAGACAGTTGGGTTTCGACTTTATGCAAACCATGCATCAGTCTCCAAATGAAACTTTTATAATAGTATTCGCCAAGTTCTGCGGCGGTCATGCACGTCGATCTCACTTCTTTTGATCTTGCTGGCAAGTTAACATGCACGTCGATCTTGCACGATTGGTTGCTGTTTTGACTCCAACAAAAGGAGAGTGTCCTGGGGTGCAACCACTACTTGCTGCTTCCCCAATTGAGCTTTGCCTACAGTGCCTTATGCTCGGTCGTCATACGGCTGACATACGGCTGACTGGAAGAAACTTCCCCTGTTCCGGTCGTCATTCTGGTTGCAGGCAATGGAGTCTTAAGTAGTTCTTGTGACTGTGACAGCATCCGAAGGGCGCTGTAAATTCATTTGTTTGTTGACTATGCACGCGAATCTTTGAGATTCGCTCTACAGTTTCTTAGCTACATCCACAACAAATGAAAACCATCTGTCGGTATCCTTGGCTACTTGCATACTCTCAATAGACTCTCAATCTAACAATTTATTGTGAACCATTGTCAACTTGCAGTTGCCCAAAGCAGGTTCTGTCGGAAAAGAAACCCTTATTCAATGGATCAATCAAGTGTGTGAAACCGTATGGGCTTGTATCCCTCAGGAAAGCGCATGAAAGAATAAACATTAGGAATTGAACATCCATCAAGGCAGCTGCATCCACTCCACCTGTGTTTGTATGTACTGATTGCCACCTGGCCTGCACCTGGGGCCCGGAGACTCGGTTGTTTCGAGACGCAACGGCGGTTGTCCGTTCGTCTCCCAATGGCCCATGAAATCAGACATGACACGGTCGATGGCCTTGCTGATTTGCTGCTTTGCAATTGCATTGATTTGCTGTGTCTCATTTTGGAACCCATTTCCCAATTTCCACTGCCTATCTTTGATGTTGCGGCATCGAGAAATTGGCTAGAGATCGGTGCAGGGGGGTCAAATCTTCAAAACTCTCCTAATCAACTATATTATAAAGCTTCGATAATTATATAAGACGTTCGATAACTAAGCCGTGGTTAGGAGAGTTGCGATAGTGCAGGGGGGCATATCACCTCTTAGTTTCACGGTTAGTGCGCCAAAGTTTCGATAATCAAGCCACGATTCAACTCACCTTTACTCTCGGCCCCCTAAACCCTAAACCCTTCGATGGGAGCGGACTCCGGCATGGCATAGGGCGATCCACGTTGATACCAGGAACATTGAACATGAATCAACCAGCAACCACCAGCTGCTGTGTTTTCATCCTGTCATCCCACAAATTATACTATATAGCTTGTTGAAGGTCCTAAAGGAAAGCTCGAGCAACGAACAACGATCAGTCCCACATCTACACCTGGTTGAGACACACAGTCCCGCAAACACCAACCTGAACACACACAACACCAACATGAAATGTTCCGCTTTGTAAGCATGTTGCTCATTTGTCACGTGGGCAAAGTACACCGGACATTGTTGTTCACAGATTTTGTGATTCACATGCTTGCATATGCTCGCATCATACTCCGGACCAGTAGCCTAGAGTCCTGCCACAGCCGATTTGGAGTAGACACTACAATTACAATTACAACCATCGTAACCACGCACCCCCCCACTCCATCAAAAAGACAGGGCGGATTGGACTTTCTTGAGTACCATCACTCAAGTCACCTAACACCCCACCAAAGTGACATTTTCTCTGTCCATGTCCACCATGTCGGCGCTCGCTCACGTGCACTCACGCGCTCCCCTGCACGTGCAGGGGAGCTCCATCCCACAAAAAAACGCACCCTGTAGGCCCTGTAGGCCCTGCACTATCGTCCCAAGGATCCAAACTCTGTAGCTCCACCCCGCGACTCAAGTAGAAGGGATCCGTCGCCTCCGCCGCAAAGGCCTGGCCAAGCGGAAAAATAGAACGAAGATCCGGTCGAGCCGATGGAACACATCTGAACACATGGGGGGTGGGTCGTGCATACAGGATTTGGTCGTGCTACCACAGGAATTGAGGAAGCCCAACATGCATTGATACATCACATCAAACAAATACAAGTAACGTAGCTCATAGTTTTGCCCACTGCTCCCCATGCTCGGCTCTTTTTGTTGCATACGAGCACAGGCCAAACCGGGGCCTATCGGGCCTATCGCTCGCTGGCACCCCCTCGTTGCATCATCGACGATCGTCGCATCGTTCGACTCAGTCGTCACCCCAAAGAAGACAGTCAACAAGGGAACCGCCTTAGGGGTTTCAAGCAGCTTCTGAAGTTCCAATGTTTTGTACCTTTTTTCAAGCAGCGTCTTCATTGAGCCAAACAAATGTGTCAACACCTTAGCTATGAACCAAGTATTGATAGTTTATCAAATTTTATCAATATCCTTCTTGATAATGCGTCTTGTGCGGCCAAATACGACCAAAGGGATTATGCCTGGTTTCGGACCTCTCGAGGTTTCGCCGCCAAGTTATTGGCGGACCCTTGAGACGAGACCCGCGTGTCGAGGCCCGCCTGACAGAATAGGCTGTTCTGGTGAATTCAAAGGACACATGAAAGGACAACACACAGGTCAGTTAGATCCCGAAAAAGCTTTCCAACATAGATGCGTGACCTGTTGTCCTCGCTTGGGAAACCAACCCCCCCAAAGATATCGAGTAATTAGGTGTTTGATGGTGTTTGTGTGTGCGGCCGCTCTTTGGTGCGGATGTTACAGTAAATCAAGGAGCGGACTGTTGCATCACACCAGAAACCGATATTAACTTCGTCTGGTCAGTCGGTGAAAATGTCGTCGAGCGAATCTTCGAGAGGAACGAAGAAGTCGTCGCCACGGACGAAACGATGTGAGGTATTCGTCCGACTGAAACTTGCCCCTCCCGAACACGTGAGAGTCCTCACCATGGTCGTTTCTGGTCGTTTCTTTTCGTCTCCTGCTACAGGCAGTCCATCCACAGACCGAGATCGTCATCGAAACACCTGGTCCAAAGCTCGAACAGCGAAAGGTGGGCCTGTTGGGTGATGTTGCCGAACTCATTCATGAAGGTCTGGGCAGTCCAAGCTTGTGGAGGTCCAGCCGGGCGGGCTCGAGTCGGAAGCTGACGTCTGGATTCTTTTATTTCTGGGGACTTGGGGTACAAGTGTCCTTCAACGGAAGACCAGAATGATTCAACAAAATGTCATGAACGGATTTTGGTGGATTGAACAAACATCCAGCTGAGGCTTTTGTTCTTTTGGGATCATTTAGGTATCTCTGAAGTCAGCATCAAGTTTCAACTGTTCATGAGCTGCTACGTCAAATGATATATTATAGCATCAATCTTATAAAAGGTGACCAAGAAAAGGATCACACAAAATACAAACCCATGTAGACTCTTGATTAATCATACCCCCACATGAAGAAAACTTTGGTTTATGATCAACATGATCGCCAACCCACCCGTGTCCTCGCGCCGAGCCACGCCAAGACTGAGACGCACGGGACGCATCGGTCGAAGCGAAGCATCGAACACGCGGTGGAACCCACCCGCTGGGACCTGGGACCCACCCGCTGGTGTGCCCCAGGAGAAAAGCCTGGAGACCTCATCTTCTCTTCAGAACCAAGCGAAAAAGGTCTCGAACATCCTGAAACCCGCCACAACTCAACCAGCGTTCTACCTGAAGCCACTGAGTTCCGATCCCTTGAAAAGCCTATTTCAACTGCCCACTTGACACCACTTTCAACTCTCCACTCCACACACCAAACAAACAACACCAGGCTCCGAACCCACTGGCATCTGGCCATCCAGTTCAACCACCAGGCTCCTCACCTCACCAAGTCGGTCATCCCTCTCCACCCCCCCCTCCTTTCGGATCCGCACCGAGCCACCGCGAAGGTCGCTTTGGACACTGCCGCGATGAGCCCGCTGCGCGCGCGCTGCGACACGTCGCCCGCCGGGTCGGCGGTCATGGCGATCATGGTCAGGACGTTCTGTGGCGGCGGAAGTGGGTGGTGTGGGATGATGTGGAGATGGGATAGAGTCGGTTGAAACATGTGTTGGATCTGACTGGTAGGGTTGGGATTGTTCTTACTTAATACTTCAATGGGCTTTGATAAGAGCTAGGGTAGATGGACCAGTTCTTCTGGTGGATCCATTGGATGGTCACATGCAGCACTCACGTCCTGGTCCGGCACCCGTGTCGGCCACGGAAGAACAACAAAAACTCCTTCCAAATGAGCTCCTAAACGCTTCGGCTTTGCACCCACCAGTTGACATCGCACAGATCTTTCCTCACATCACGGTCAAGCAGACCCCGGCTTGCGCGCGACCCGAGCCGCGGGGTGCCTTCACCTGCCAGAAGAGGGTGCCCTGAATGCCTCGGAGAAAGAAGTGGGTCCGGCTATCATCGACCTTGAACTCTGAGAGGCGAAGCGGCGAATCCATCCACCGGATTTGCTTTAAGGAATTCTGAGCAAAAAACATCGTCCCCCATAGATTTACCCATCACATCCACTTCATCAGCAAAACCAGGTGGATGAATACCATGCACCTCTCTGCGCCGCAAGAATCGGATGATAGATGACTAGACTCTTCCCTTCCCAACTAAAAGATACTAAAAACTGAATTCGTCCAACAGAAACATCCAAAACCAATAAAAACACATCATCCCCTGCACCTCTGGTGAAATAAGCCATCCAAAGACCTCAGAAGCTCCAAGTCCAAACCTCGGACATGCATGTTGGGACCCATCCACCGGAATGAGCCGGGATGCGCATCTTCACATTATCGCTGGTTCTCACCTCCACGTTGTAGAACCTGATCGCTCAGAACGCGGTCCCGTTCGCTTCAAAGCCCCGCTTCGGCCCACGCGGACACGGTGGGACGGTGGGACGCGGGGTCGACCGAGCGGCGGTCGTGGACGAGTTCCGCCGAGTTCGTCATCGTCATCGAGTCGAGTCATGCGGGGAGGTGACTCTAAAGTGAACTGAGCAAGCAAGACTTGTGTCGCCAAATACCACTTGACATGATCGCTCTTGGTGGGGTCCATATCCATGCATTTCCTTTTCCATTGCCGTTTTCCTCAAGTCTAGTTTGGTCGAACGGATCGCCCACAGTATCCCACAGTGCCGCTCGAGGCAGGCACCGATCGGTCCGACCAACATGGTCCCCCCGCAGACCTCCGTCCGTCGACCCGATGGAGCTACTTTAACGATATTGAATTCAGTGGGACGTGCTTGGCTCATACATCGTCAAACTCTTCAATTGGTCCATTCTGCCTACTGGAATGACTCTTTATAACATATGTAACATAGAAGACTTATAGACCTACGTACTTCCGTTTGCTCGACTGTCAAGCAACTTGCATCAACCCATTTGTGAAGCTACGAACAAGAACTTCTAGAAGGGAGTTTCTATCTTGGGTCTATCCTATTACCTGTAACAGTGGATGATGATGGTTCAGTTGCAGGCCTTGTGCAAAAATAGTGATAACTTTAAAAAACTCTTTCATTGGAGAGAGCCTGCTTTCAAAATTTAAAGAAGAGTCAGAAAAGTCAATTTGCCCAGATCCGACTTTTTCTTCACTTTTGTTTTTCTATTTTTTTTAACAACTTGTTTGACATGGTTTTCATTTTTTGACTTTCATTTGACATTTTTTTACAAATTTTCCATTGGTTGACCTTTTCTTTTCGACATCTTTTTTGACTTTTTCGAGCAGTGGTATATTTTTGATATTTTTTGACTTTGACTGTTCCATTTGATCTTTTTTTTGACATTTGTGTTTTTATTTTTTTTAAATCGCGGATTCTGGCCTTACCATATGAAAGATCTTTATAGTAATAATTGTTTACTGACTGTTACAGGTAAGAACGGACAGACCAAATTTCTATCACTTTCCAGAAAAGGCATCCAATGGAACTTTCTGGGGCATTTGCAGCAAACCTTTCCAGGAGTCTCTCTCTCTCTCTCTATATGTAATTGAGGGTGTATGATCCTATTCCCTGTAACTGCCTGTAGCAGTGGATGATGGTTTGGTTAGGTTGCAGGCCTTTCCCTAAACTAGTAATGTTCTAGTTGACCGACTGCCTGTAAGTTACAGGCAAAAACAGAACATTCTTTTAAGACAGACGTCTCGTAACAGTCGGGTCAACCCGGTGTTGCTGCGCCACGAGACATCTTCTGAGATCTCAGATCGATCATGGTCACTGTCTCCTTGGGCACCGGATCCTGAAGGAGGGGAACCCGAGCGACCGGCCAATCGCCTGCGACCGAGTGAAGTGACTCACGGTGCGTGAGGAGGGTGCGTGAGTTGGAAGGTCTCATTGAAGAGCGCAAGAAAATGCTTCAGATCACTTTCGGACTGGAATTGGTCACAAATCCTCGTAAAGAAAAGAACCGACGTTTTGAGAAGTCGAGGTTGTACGACTCCTGAACATCTCGTTGGAGATGTCAGAGATGTCTGGATTTAAGAAAAAGGCATGCACTCGTAGAGAAAAGAAAGACATCTAGAAGACTCCGAGAAATCTTAGGAAAAGAGATGTCTACGATGTCTACGACTCCGCAGGAAGATTTCTGGTAGAGAACATCAAGGAAGGCGTGCACTCCGCAGACTCATAGCTAGGGGTGGTCGAGCATAGCTCGGCATAGCTCTCGGTTCTAGCAACCGGGCCCGAAAAAGCGGCGTTTTGCTGAGGCGCCACTGAGTCCGGCTGGTAGACAGACCACTGCATCTGAACCAGCTCCTGCAAATCGACAGCGCAGAACTATATATTTACATTGAACATCATTGAATGTAGTAAAGAAAAGCCGACAATGACAAACGGATGTTTTTTTGCGCTTCTTACAAGAATGGAATTGAGTGTTTCCCTAAACAATCTGTAATGCTCATGCAATTTGGTCCAATACTCGCATAATAACTTGACCTCCCATTTTTTCGTCCAATTCTATTTTTGCAAGCATCACATTTATAGAGCATATTGACAATTAAACGTAATGTATGAACACCCGCCGCGCCAATAGACATAACTTGCTAGACTACTCTTTTCACTTTCCACCGAATCCAATCAACATAGTCTTTGTCTATCCCTTTCCAATGTCCCCAAATGTTTTTTACTAGAGGGGGGGTCATTATTGAGATGTGCACATTGTGTTATTTACCACATATATGGAGCCTTTTCAACAACCAAAAAGAGAACAACCAAAGTGTATCTGATGTTCCAGCCAGTTCCAACTTCCATCAACTCCAGCTAAACAAAGACCCCCGGTTTGCACTGGTGGAGTCCTCCACATCGCCCCAATTGTCAACGCATGTTCGTCATCGGCTGCGCCTCATAGGGCTGCAAGAAGAAGGCGTCCGAACCATCCGCGCCGCTGATCTCGCGCAAGTTGCCTTCGGCGAAGACGTGGGCATTGGGGAACCTACACTCCCAAAAGAAACATGGAAGTACAACCCCTGTCTGCAAAGGAGTCGTCTCGGGGACGGGTGGCACTTCGTACTTCTGGATGTTCGGAAGATATCACGGTTGGACCCTGGGGTCTAGGGCATCTATGCTGGCAACAACAATGGAGGGCCATGCTGTGGTACCTAGTGTACATGATTACCTCCCTCAAAACTTGACCATTTACCATCATTTACTGCAAGCATCTACAATCGGCGCCGCCCTCCAGAGGCCCCTTGATTAAAAGCTTCAATGGGGGTTGACCAGTTGACCCCTTAAGAAGTTGTTCTGAAAACCTTGTTTCGAGGTTTCGAGGTACCACCTGAGGTGACCTTTCTTTGGAACCAAAACATCCAGCAAACAACCTGAAACCCTTCAAGCATTTCTGTCACACGTGCTGTCCATTTCACACTTCCGGATTTTCCCTTCGTCCATCTTCTTCCCCAGGTTTGACTTTTCACCCCATCACCCGGCAAACATTCGCCTTGCACGTCACGCGTCACTGCTGCCTGCGGTCTGCGACACGTACAAGGCTCAAACATGTGAAAAAAGATCGAAAAACGATGCGAAGGAGTCGAAGCATGTGAAAACCATGTATTATAAACAAAATAGGGAAGCCTCTCAGTTGGACCCCCCGGAAGGTTCGCAAAATAGACTCAAACCCGGTGGTTGGAGGGTCTCCATATTCTAATGCACCCATGTCAAAGCCAGCCCAACATCGTAGTCGGCTTTCACGACCGCAAACGCGAAGATTCTTCTGATTTTGGGGAGTCGAATATGGTGATGTAAACTGTAAACTTGTCTTGGGGAAAATTCATTCAAACTTGTTCATTCTTTTGCGACGGACCTGAAACCACCAACAATACTATTTTTGATCTATGATGATATAATCATCAGTAACCTCCATCCCTAGCTTGAAACGTGCTGTTTCGGACAAGTTCTCCTTCACTCGGGAAGGACATGGGGCATAAGTGTGTAGAATTTTTTGCACCAACCAAAGTCTGCAAGAATGATATCAAAACAACATAACTACAGAAAGGGGTGATGGCCCTGCCAGGTTTGCTCCGGTGTGCTGCATTTGTCAGGAATCCCTGACAACAAAGTTGTTTCGGTTTAATGTTTACTGTACTTGTTTTTTTCCAAAATCTCCAGTGATTGCAGTGAAGTCTGCTGGTTTCGGTTCTTGGAAACTAGACTTACAGTGGCGATTTCAATGCTCTATAATTACTCAACTCCACAACTCCACTTCAAGTTCCGAGTCGGCTCTGACTGAACAGTGTTTTTCTCAACAAACACTCCCCCGCGCACACGTTTCTTCAGATCAAGCAACATTTTGATCCACCAAAACTGTCACCTGAATTCTTCAAAACTCTTCACTGAGTGAGGTTCGTTCCTCTTCAATTTGTTCTCCACGCCCTGAACCCAGCACTGTGAAGACCGCGAACACTGGGAACTGGCGGGTCGCATTTCCTCCGCGCCTGATGCGTGAGGACCAAGTACTTGGTGCGCACCTTTCAAGTTTGCAGTGCGAAAAGGAGGTGATGTGATAGCCAACATGAAGGGTCTTTGTGTATGTATGTGCATATGTGTGCCATGCATGAACCTGGTTTGCATCCCAGTGGCCTGACGATAGGGCATATTTTCTCAGCATTATGATAATACATGATAATACATATTGGAGTGACTGAGAGGGTTCACCCTCAATTGCCAGAGTTTTTTGAACATGAGTTCAATCAAGCCAATGAATCTATAGTGCAGTGCGCCGTATGCCAATCTGCTCCCAGCACCCCGTTGGGTGCTACCGTCTGTCGGTTCTCGCCTCCAAGACACGCTCGTAGGCCTCGGGGATGAAGACCCCGTTGGTGGTCTCCAGGCGTCGCTGCCCGGAAGTCCTGTCGAAGTGGTGACGCGGTCGGGGTGGCGGTCGCGGTCTGGGTGAAGCGCCGCACCGGACCATATATAGCTGCAAGAGGGAAAGCCGTTCACTGTTGAAACGTTTACTGTTGGGGTTCTTGGGAAAAAGGGCTGGCTGCTGGCCATTCTAGCTGTAGCCGTCTTCACCACCTTGTCCAGCCCTTCTCCGGGTCTGTGTGCCCATGCTTGCTGGCGCCCTTTCAGGCCTTGGGCAAGCTTTGCCTCACCGTACAATCCCAAACCATCAAATGGTCAGGGTTTAGGGCGTAGGGCTTTTTAAAGCAGAAGGGTTATTATCAGCTTGCTTTTTAGGCTGGTTGGGGTTGTTTGCTTCAAAGCTTATGCGTTCATAGCATTTGGTTGTGTCCCATCCCAACCCAAGCTGCTCTGCGCTCACTCTTTTGGTCCCTCTAAACCCTATGCATTCTCCATTATGCTCATATGCTCCCTGACGCTAGTTGCTCAGGGTATTGTTCCTGGTGTCACCATCTTTTCGGTGCACCTCTCCTCTTGGGCCCAGCCTCAGCTTTTGCGAGGTTGTCGTGGTTCCGCGACTCCTTGGGGGTCCTTTGCCGCCTGTTTTTGCTCGGCATTCTTCGCTGCCCAGCTCATCTTGCATCACAATATGTAGAGCCCAGCTCTATATATCAATCCTTTCTGTGGCCATCACCTCACTGCATGCAGAACTGCCGACAAGAGGAGCAGAGTAGCGCGGCCAGAAGACAACAGCAGGACAGCAGAAGGACAAAAGGAAGACAAGACCAAGGGACAAGAGGAGGACAAGAGGAGGACATAGGGTTGGCCAGCGCGGGCTGAACTAAAGGCGTGGCCTGTCCTCCTTTCATTGGGCGGTCCTTGGCCAGCAAACCCCAAGCTTGCAGGTCTTGGTTTGGTGAATCTGCAAGCAAACAGCAATGTTTTCCTGGTTGTGAATCACGAGTGACTCTGCCCTGACAGGCATTGGAGCGGCTTGCCCGAGATACTACAGTACCCTTTGATGCCAAGTTTCGAGAAGGCTTCATGAGGACTCTTTGGTCTGGCTCAGTGAGTTGCGGGACGGTTTTAGAAAATCTTGACATGCGAGCTGCGCAAGTATTGCAGACAAGCCTGATACAGGATCATCGTGGATGATGCCATTTCCATGTTGCACTGAAGAAAGGGCTGCCGAAAATGATCGCAACAATTCTTCAGGCACCCCCAATATCCCCCCCAAAAGATCAACACTGTTTAATAATTAATATCTTGTCCTTCGTCAAATTCAGTCAGGTGACAACTTAGGCCCTAGGCCTAGGCAACAGGCCACCTCTTCTTCAAGACGAGTTGTCGCAGTCTCGCGGCAAGGATCAGGATTAGGTCAATCCCGAGTTGCAAAGAACACTGACCAGAAAGTGGGCCGGACATGTTTCCATCCATCCATGGCCACGTTACACACCTGGATCGTTCTCGCTAGTTTGCCACGGAAATCATCCGTGTACACTGTAGGGACCATACACGGAAGTCAGGTGAATTCTTGCCACAGTTGGCCACATTGCAGAACTGGCTGGGCAAACTTCCCCCAGGCAGATATTCCAGGACATCCCTCCGCATCTTCTGCCCTTTCCAAACGTTCGTTTCTCGCCTTCCACATGCTTTTATTTTACCCGTTTCTTCCAGATGCGCTCGAATGCTCTGGGTGAACGCGCAAAGCTGGCAGCCCCATCTGCAGCTCATGAGCGAACCCAGATTCATGGCACGACGGTCGAACAACCTCCTCAACGACCGTGACCAAAGTGCTTAGGAATTTCCTCATCAGCAAAGGAATGGTTTCTGAGTACAGTAGATTATGAAAACAAAGAAACTGAATCTGAAAGTCCTCCAAAAACTTGATGCCATCATGAACCGGTAGATTCCCCAACGCATCCGGAACACACTGAACACGCGCTGCGTGTACTTGCTTAGCTCATATCATATAGAAACCTATAGACACCTGCAACCCATCACGTTCCATCCCACACAATGCCAATGTTCGTCACCGGTCACGAGAGAACCCCGGCGGCCTGTTGAGAACTACCACAGCCTGCTGATCTGTCAGAAAGACTGCCTTCTGCTTTCCGCCTCCCTCGGATGGGTCTTACCGGACATGATCTGCACAACTTGGCTCAAGTGGGGCATCTGAACCAGTGAGTACTTGCTGTGGTCCAAAATGCTCCCCCAAACCCCCAACACCCGGCAAACAACATCAAAAAACCGATGGAAACAACACGTTCTTTTTGGTAACACGATAGTGCGGTCGAGTCTACCCGCAGTGCTTTTCTCGACGCCTCCCACCAGGCCACTCGTTACATTGGAAGAGGGATCCGGGAAAGTAATCCTTAAACAATGCGATTTCTCACGTAACATGGAGAGATATGGAGAGTAAATCTCGCCAGACGGCTCTCCCAAATGAATCACGGATCAGATCGCCGCGCGACATGGACATCATCACCTAGGAGATGGACAGCATGAGATGTATGGGCCCCAATCGGGGGCCGGAGAATTCGGCGAGGCGTGGCCAGTGAATTCGGCGAGGCGTGAAACAACTTGAAACATCGATCGAAGCCGATCGCAGCGCGGAAGCCACATGGCCAAACCGAGGTTTGGGTTTCAAAGGTCGTGAGAGCTGTTGTAGCGGATGTTTTCGTGCAAACTGACTGCCAAATGGATCCAACATGGTCTACCCGGGACCCAGAATCGATGGTGCCTTTCGGCTTCGCCGAGTGTCTGGTGCTTCCTCACTGGGTCCCGGCACCACTTGATCCGGGCCTCGCACGACGAAAAACCCAGGTCCACCGGCGACGGCGACGGAGACGGGCGACGCTGGGCATCGCGGACCCAACGGAGCGATCGGACGCGAACCGAACGTGGCTCCTGGCATTACTAGTAACAAGAAGCTACTAACAAATATTTCCCTTGGAATAACCCAAATAATCAAATATATTCGGGGATCTTAAAATATATATTCTCTGATGATTTGTGTCAACGTCTTGCCCATCTGCTGTCATGCCATGCCAGCGAGACACTGGGCCGCCTCTGGGATTTCTGGGTCGGGCGGCGAGTGTAAACATGTTGTGCTTGTGTGTGGCGGTGAAGTGGCGCGTGCGTGTCATTGTGTGTTGTCTGTGTCACTCTTGGTTGTGTTTTGTCGTGTTTCCGTAACGCTCTGCAGTAGCAAAGGTCACAATAGGGCGGGTCCTCTCCGTAGTGGTTCTGCTTGTTGTTTTTTTTGTCTGCTCTCATCTTTGTCATCGAGCTTTGTCAAACGTTATGATTGGTGGGGACAGCAGGGTCGAGCCACTGGCAGGATGTCTGGTGCTCAGTTTGGGTGTTTCATAGTGTGGCATTTTGTGTTGTCTCTTTTATTTAATTCTTCTCTCTTGTTGTGCTGTCTGCGTTTATCTTTGGCGTTCTCCTTGCGCGCTGTTGGTTTGTTGGACTGGCCAGGCGGGCAACGCCCCTGTCAGGTGGGGGGCGGGACTCGTTTCATGCCGGGCCATCCTGTGAGGTGGGGGTTGACAACAGCAACAAGAACATACAAACACCCCCAAGTTCCAGTCAGTGACAAGATGTCGGGGTTTTGGTTTCTACAGACTTGTCTTTCACAGGCTCCAAGAAGGTCGCTGATGAGCAGTCCAGCTTCTATCAACAACCTCAGCAAGTTTATACCTCTTGGCATGCAAGAGTCCACCAGTAGATAGGTTCCGTTCTAGCGGTCCGATTGAGGCTGTTTTCGGTTCTGGGGACGTCCGGAAGCGTCAGCGGGATGTGAATCTCTTCAGGATCTTCGGTGTCAATTGTCCGACCTCCCCACATGTCTGCGAATAAACGTCTCAATACCAATATAATATATACCAATGAAGAAAGACCTACTGCCGCCCCCCCTCTCAGCACACCGTTGTGCCGTGCCTTTTAAAACTCGTTCGGTGCCCGTCTTTTTGTCCAGGAGTTGGAGGTATTCATCCTGGCTGTGTCAGCGACACACATGATCTGCAGCTCATGTCAAGCACGTTCAGTCTCAAACAGATTGGGAAGCAGAAATGGAACCTGAAGGATCTACCAAAACAGACCCTAAGGGACCGTTCTCCTCATGATTTTGACTTAAACTCATCCGGATGGACCCCACTATGAGGATTTGTACCCAATATCCGAACAAATGCGGTGTCCCACGAATTGTCAATAGAGGTCCTGGCCGAGATCTTCGCACATTGATCTCATGAGGACGTCACTCATCTGACTCATACCCGTTATATCAAGTAATATGAAGTTATACATCCCGTTAAATAAAAACCATCAACCCATTTTTGATCAGAGACTCCGTCTCGACTCCCTCTTGGTCGTCATCCTCTCGTCGACTTGACTCGGGTCTTCTTCTTCGGCCTTTTCGAGCACCATCTTCTGCTTCGTGGCCAAGATCTCCTCCGCCCGGACGGGGAGGTCCAGGGGTCGTACTTTCTCTGGATTGGACCTCGGGATTGGACCTCGGGGCTCTAGTGGTGAGTCGCGCCATGGGCCGGACCGATGGGCCGCAACCGATGGGGCGACCGATGGGTCGCCTTTTGATCTCGGTGCACCGGGCGATGTCCATTTCGACCCGGGGCCCGAAGGGAAGGGTGACCCAGTCTACCCAGCCAGGGCCAGGGGGTTCTACCCAACGAAGCAATCCACACCCATATGGCTTAGAAATGGATTCAGTGGGGAACAGGCACTGCTTCTCCTCGCAGAGCGCACACAGCGCACGTCCGACTCGCCAGCTCTGGCCGATGCTTGAGTGCAAAGCTGAAAGAAGGTCCCTCCCCTCCCGGTGTTTCATATAAGAACCTTCGGTCTCCTGACACACATTTTGGCCGAAGTACCCACTGCTGGGACACGTGGCTTGATGGAATAGAGAATCAACTGGCACGTGGGCCGCACATTGATTCACTCAATGTAGACCTGTTCCCAAACGCTCCTGGACCCTCATATGGAGAAGTCCGGGCCATCAAATCCCTAGCTTTTCAGGGACCCAGGAGTGTGAACGGAGCCTCTGGGTTGATCTTTTGATCATTTGACCTTTGGCCCAAATCCAATACCCTGGTGGATGATGCATTTCTGCACAGAATAGTCATCAATCGATCTCATGGTTCTGATGTCTAAGACCACGCCAGACGCACCCCTCAAACCTCTATAGTTTTCAATATCATGGCCCCAAAATAGACTACACGTATTACACAAAAAAGAACTCCCATTTTCATCTCACCTTTTTTTCCTCTCGCAACCGGTTCGTTCGCTACACCTGGACCACCCCTCCGAGACCGAACGCGGCGGATGCTCCTCGTAGGGGCCTTGCTGTAGCAACTTCGGCCCCACTTCATTTCGTGCCTGGGATCAATCGAAGTTGTCAAATGTCAAGCGCTTTTCCAGTTACTTTTGAACAAGCATGAAGAAGAACTACAGTATATGATTGCGCAAAAAGGAAGGGAGACCCTCCAACCACCGGGTTTTAGTTGAAATTTAATCTTTCGGATTTTCCCTATCTGAATATGGATTGGTATTTATTTCAGGGCTGTTAGGTTCACTCGGGGTTTGGAAAAACAATCTTTTGGACGAGTTTCAAGTGCAGACGGTTCTGTGCCAGGGGGATATTGTGATTTTGCCACACAGTACAAGCTCGAGAACAACAAAGCTGTCGGGGTGCATTGTGGGAGATCTCGTGAAGGGTGTTTTGGTACAACCGGCAAATGGCGCAAATCGGATAACAAGGGCGAGGCTGCGACGAAAACAGCGTAGTTATTGAGCAGGTGCAAGGATTCATAAAGACCCATGTGACCCATGTGCCTAATTTCTAGAGAGGATGTGAAACTTTAATTGTCACGGAATGTGACGGACATCGACGCTCAATGACGCACAATTCCGTTCAAGCTTGAAGGATTTCCAAAGGCCAAGTGCGAATTATTGTTCCTCTTCCTGCTCCGAGGGACCAAACCAATAATATCACCGAACAAGTCAATTGCCCACAGCTACTAAAGCTAGGAAAAGTTCAACTCACCTTGGGGGCAAGACAGGGGGGGTCTACTTGGTGCCAGTGCAGTTGACTTCAAAGGCTTCCACGAGCCAACTGGTTTGAGCGTGAACAATGACTCGAACACACGCAGATCTAGTTGAACTTCACTACTCCCCACTTGACTCCCAACCTGCTCATTGGACATTGGATCCATGAACTGTTGACTCATGTCGCTGGAGTGTGCCAAATGTAGTCATGATGTCCTAATATGTAGTATGTAAGCAGTTGATGATCTTTATTCCACTCAAACACATCATACACAGCTCCATACTGTATAGATTCTTAGATGTCTACAGCATTCGACCGTTGAGGTCCTCAAACACCGGGCCTCACCGGTGAGGAGGTCCTTCACCACGGCGTATTCCAAAGGTTCCAACAGTCGCGCCTGGATGGTACCGATCCCACCGCAGCTCCGTCCATGTAGGGAATGACATACATTGACCGTCATTGACCCCTGAAAAGCCTCCACATTGACTCCAAAGGTTTACGGATTTTCAAGTAGTCACCAAAAGATGTGTGTGTTGGACACTTTGTAAGCACTTTTGCTTAGTACGTTGCTCAGGTCCATAGCCTCACCCACCTTTGGGTCCATGGGTCCCGATCTGTCGATGAAAATAGGTGCCAGTTGTACAGCACTTGCAGGAAACTCTAATTTCCAAAGCAGGTTACCTTACGACTTGTAAATGATAATATAACTTTCTCAAACATATAGTGCCCCCCTTGCATTGTTAGGGTCCTTTTTTACTATTGGGGTAGACAATTCCCAGCACACCGACACATGTCGTTGTCCCAGCCACCTTCCAACATTCCAAACCCCCGACTTATCGGACTGGGGGTCCAACTCCGCGCGTGGAGGCTCCAGCATTTGGACATGAAGCTCGACAACTGAGGACTAAGCTTGAGTCTCTGACTGCCCGAACATAGGGCCTGACCCCCCGAAAATAGGACTGCCCGAAATGGCCCGAAACAAGATCAATGGCCCTCAGGTTCTGAACCTTGGGAAGCAGCGCCTGCTGTTCTGACAAGATCTCTTCATAGGGAGCTGGGATGAAGGCGCCAGCCTGACAGTCCGCAAAGAGAGGATCATCTCGTTGTCCCTTTACCAGGCCTATCCCAAAAGTTCATTTAACATTTAAAACAAAAGAGTCCTTCGAGATCGCCTCACCATGTAAAAGAGCCCCACAACATCCCACAACCAAGTCAAGTCCTCTAGGATGAATAGACCAAAGACCTAGGCAAAATTTATCGCGATTTTTCTCGGGCATGTTACTGATCCTGATCTTGGAAGCAAAGATACCCAAAAAGAGTTGAAACAATGTGGCGATATGAGGATCTTTGCCTCATCTCCAGTCACAACTGTTTCCACCCATTGTCCATCTAATCCTGCCGGATACAGTAAGATCTCCTCTGTTTGGGGGGCCTTATCTCCTGTTCAAGGGATGCAACACCTGGACTTGGAGTTTCACCGTTTCACTCTCTTGTCCTCTGCAAAGCCTGGACTCCCCGACCCTGGGCTCCTTGTGGGAGGGCGGAAAACCATCAAAGCCATCCGCCGCCCGCTGCGTTTCTGTTCGACCGCACCTCCGTAATGAGGCTCTTCAGCCCAGAAGTCTTGTTGTAGACCTCGGCCGTTCGGTCACCCGACGAACCCGGTCGAGACCCCAAACCGTTTCAGGAGGGACCCATGAAGACCCATGAAGGCGTCCAAGATCTGATTAGAGCTTTCCGGCCTCTTTTCTGAGGTTGTTCGGTTGTTTACGGTTGCTTGTCACTTTATCTTGAGTGCAGTTTGGATTTGCGCACGTGGGAACCCCGAGACTGCTTCCCCGGCGGTGAGTTCCAATCTTTGCTCATGAAAGGTGCGAACAAAAAGAAACTTGCATCACATTGAGACGGTGATTTACATGGCTATCGATCAGAACCGGGGGACCCACCTGTTGACCATAGAAAATGAACAGAATTGACTACAAGGGACGTGACGTCAATTTACAAGGGTTTAGGGTTCCGGGTTTTGACCCACAGCCACATGTCTGAAACGACGTAAAATACCTCCTTTAAACCTGACCGGCTACACGGTGAGCTTACTGTTTTGAGGCACCTGCGGCATCCTGCGGCAACAGTGCCAACAGGTGATCGTCTTTCCTGTGAGTTTCCCCTTTCGAACAAGTGGAATCCAAAAACAACGTCTTAAACAATGTTCACCAGCACTGGTGTGCGAAAAACATTTGGTGATACCAACACATTTGGTGATACCAACTAGATCCTAAGATGAATTACATAATATGTTGTTCAATGTGCGCCTTCCAACCTCCAGCAAGGAAAAATTGATATACGTATTGGCAAAAAGGTTCCTGTCCACAAGTCACCGTGGTCACACCAACTGTTTGTCTGTTAGTAACAAGTGGTTTATACATGTGAGTAAGCCATCGTTGTAAGTCTAAGTCTAACGTCCTTGCCTTCGTCTTCCGGAGCAATGTGGCCACCCCAAGCCTCACAATCACACCTTCCCCAAGCATCACCAACTGTAGTCGAACTGAACATGTATAGACTACAGTCAACTTGTAATGATTGACCTTCAACAAACCTTTTGATCATCTTTCTGGATCTTTGGAGTGCTTGTCACATGTGAAATGACTTTACACCATTTTCTCTCGCAAAGCGTATACCCATTCTGTGCAAGGCTCTAAGACTGCGTTCTGCGCGCCGATGACGATGGCTGTCTCCACGCCCGTGGGGTACTGCGCCCGGAACGGAGAATGCTGTGACTCAGTCATGACCAGTCAATGCGTTGATGGGAATGACCTGGTTAGTACCATTCAGAGTTGGCCTAGAGTTGGCCTGAAGCTGGGACTTGATACAGTGCAACTCAACGGTTAAAGGGCGCATTATGGTGTATTGAAAAATATGCCCAGGCTTGCAAATTCGACTCCTACGAAAACCTTTTCTCCACCCATCTGCTGCAACCGTCTTGCCATATTTGTGGAGAAAAAGTTCACACCGTGAACGGGTTTTGTCAGTTCAGGCGCACCGAATGCGGGCAAAGAGAGTAGAGAACTGGGCGAACAACCAATGGACAGGTCGTGGGCGTTTGTGTCTATTTTGCTGCATTTTTCAGATCATGTTCCTTTGCCAGGCTTGGTCTCTCGAACAGTGCGGCGTGCATCTATGAGGCGCTCAACTGAAAGCAGCGTGAGAGACAAGTGTGCCATCGGCGAGAGGGAATGCAAATGAACGTCCAGTGGGTGAGGGGGAGCCCTCTCCAAACCATGTCTTGATGGGGTTTGACTTGAAGGCGCCTCACTGGGCTCATGTTCCTCGTAGAAAAGACACAATGTAAACGCTGTGCCGCAGCTCAAAAAACCGCTCTGAGGCCTACACGAATGCAAAGGCGCAATGTCACTGACAACAATCAACAGCTCAATCTTCGTTTGCCGACGATCAACATGTAATACCAATGACAAGAGTCCACTTGGAGCCCTTGTTCTGTGCCTTTCGAATTTCCTGGGCTGGTCTCCCACTTAATGCGATGCCGAGGTTTACGACTGACAGCCAGATGATGAAAGTGAAGCATGCGACAGAGCGAGCGGCACATAGTGCCAAAGTGTCCATCAAACTTTTGCAGCGGGCGACAAGGTGGCGCAGATTTTTTGGGCTACATGTTCAACCCGGGTCCCCCCACCTACAGCAATGGCGCTGCGAGGACAAACTCCCCCGTCCGAAGAAGTTGGAGTCCCCCGTAGTGCCCCATACTCTGCTGTCAACTTCTCCAGCCTCCCATGCTGAAGCCACTCCTACTAGAATGTTCGGAAGTTGCTGAACTTGCCTCTGTCAGTGGCTTCAGTCGGGTCGCTTCGCTGCGCTTCGGTCCAGCACTTCGGAAATCCGTCTCGTCGCCGGGCTGTCTTCACAGTTGCCGGCGCCAAGTGGCTGATGTTCGATGGAAATGGCTGCGGCAAAAAGTGAACAGTGCACCACTTTGCAACCCAGTGTCCTTATATATTATACACTCTGTGGAACTAACATGCAAGTGAAAACCCCCCCGTTTGTAGAGGAAAATGGTCTTCCTTTCGGGGCCATGCCATCCGAGTAACCATGAGGACGTTGCAGGGAGAGTCGTTATTTCTTGGGGAGAAGTGCATTGCTTGTTGACCAGCGCAACACTCACGTCTTCTCGATTCCGTCCCATTTTCACTCCACCGTGATTGGCAGGTGACTCCCTGTAAAAGAGCCGGAACAAGGAAAAGGATCATGATGGACATCATCAGAATAGCTGAACACAGGGAACAAAACCATGAACCAACAAGCACAGTCGCTGCTAGTGGAAACCGCCGAACAGTTTTGATTCTGCACAGCTTAGCAGAGCGCCTTAACCCATCAACCCAATCAGATGATGACATCCTCGTACGATCCCAACGACTCCAAACCAATCCCAACCACTCACCACTCTGACCACTCTGCCCGCCACACCTCTTCCAAGGGATTCGGCACCAAAGTCGTGGGGCCCGCCACCACTCGTTCCTCCCTGGCGGAGCGCGTGGGGTGCGGAACGCGTGGAGTCACGCGAGGGAGTCAGCACGCATGCTGCGTGCGAAGCTTTGGGAGGAAATCCAAGTGGTCGGCGAGGAGGACGTCCGGACATGATACACATGTTTGCGCGGAAGAAGTTGTGGAAGGTAGGCGAAACTGCAGTTTCGCAACAGCCGGTGAACTTTCTCACTGCTCAATTCGGAACTGTTTTAGTCCATTCGTAGACGAAGAAACTGATAGACAGCAAGCCAATCAACATATTTTTTGCTGGCAGTTTTCAGCCGTGAAGAGGTGGACCACTGGAGCGCCTGGCCTACTCCCAGTCCTGTCCGTCTCTAGCAGGACTTGGGGTATGTGGGGCATACGAGGATTTTTGGCAACATCTTCAACTGACCTGGAGTGGAGCCACTCATAACAAAACTCACTCTCTGTGTCTGTAGTCATCCTGCAATAGTGAGCAATTAAATCTGGCAAAAAAGACATCGTCCAAACACGTGAACATAGTCTAACATAGTTATTCTATAATTTGCATTGACTTACTCAACATGAACTTGCAACACTCTCCACTTCTCAACACAGCAGCCACCCACAAACAGGTTAGAGGACCCTTACCCAGCTGTTGTTGCCCAGAAAAGTGAGCTAACTCGATAAAATACCATCAATGACCCAACCTTTCCGGGAAGAACAAAGATAGCCCCAGCAGTGTTCGGCAAAACATCAAAAAAATCCTTCACATCTACCACAACCTCCAAAACTGATCTCTGCAGTGGTCAGGTCCGTAAATGGGTGTCCGGCTCACAAGACTCCGTGAGACGATGGAAGGCAAGGCCAGTCAGCATCCGTGAATGTCGGAAGGATCGATGGATTTGCCGCATTTGCCCGGCGAGATTCTTGTTTTATGCTCATGGTGGTGCTGGTTTTATGCTGAGGGTGCTTTCGTTTATGCTTTGTAGTGGGTGTTGCTGCCACCCCCACCCGCAGCACCGCCACCACAACGACCAGTGCTACCACCACGACGACCATGGTGGTCATGTGTATACACACACACACACCCTCACCATAAAACAAAGCAATCCCCCCCCCAGAATGAGCACCATGAGGGCCAGCACCTCACACACCAGAGGGCTCCTCAAGCACTAAAACACACCCCCGCCCACAGAAGTTGAAAACGACTGCACATAGGGCCGACAGAAACCTCCTGCATCAAAGGAAAAAACGTGAGCCTTTTCAGAAAGAACAACGGAGAGCACAACAAAAGCCCTTGCATTTA
The DNA here is from genome assembly GCA_963970005.1 of Durusdinium trenchii. NCBI lineage: Eukaryota > Dinophyceae > Suessiales > Symbiodiniaceae > Durusdinium > Durusdinium trenchii. The sequence goes on from CAXAMN010028027.1 coordinate 553,845, forward strand.
ACAGGAAACCTGTGCTTCAAAACCACACCTGCACGTCCAGTAGCATAAAAGAAAAGACCATCAGCCAGCCAATTTCAAACTCATATTCCCTGTGGTTGGGAAGTCCTCTGATGTGAACCAAACCACCTGCTCAGCACACAGTTGAGTGATCCTCTAACCACCTCAACCGCCCCAACCGTCGCATCTGCTCAACGCCCCGTGACCCGGTCATCTTGTCGATGAGGCGGACATACCTTGGTTCTGCTCGAGGATTTGTTTTCGGCATACTTGGCTCCTCATTTGGTTTGAACATATCGGATCCACTGCATGAGTTCAGCCTTTTGTTTTGTGGTACCTCAACTGAAGGCTGACGAAGGCCGACTGAAATGAGAGACCACCTCTATACCTCCCGAGCAACCTGTGAGTGAATACCTCGCCAGAAAGGTATTTTCCAGTGTCACCGAGTTCTGGACCCAACGTGCCAAAGCATCCGGTATGTGTTTTTACCCCAAAAACATGCGAAACCACGGCACTCAGCTATAGTGAAAACCACGATGGGTGACCAAGCCATGGGGGGGTGACTTCAAAGATCTTCAAAGTATAGATGACAGTGCTCAGTGCTCAACTTCGGAAGTCAGTAGGATGAGACCTCGATCCTGATTTTTACTCGTCCGCGTGGCTCTTGCTTCTGCATCACGATCTTGGTCCGTTTGCCCTGTCGCCGTGTCGAGAGCGGCGTGGGAGCGTCGTGGCGCACGGGAGCGTCCTGTTCGGGTGTCCTTTCAGAAGTTCAAATCCCGATCCGCTGGCGCCCTCTAAGGTACGGTGAGGACGGAGACACTTTTACCTTTTCTTGGAGAGTCCAGTCAGTGGGGGGATGGATTCGTCAGTTCGTTTGAGCCACTGCCACTGGTCGGGTTGGAGAGGGTTCTCATTTCAGGCTGCAGTGGGTTCTGTTCTCGAAAGAATCACATGTGTGTGGATTATTTTCACATAATGTTCACCCAAAAGAATCACAAGCAATTCAGTCATTGGAGCATTGAGATTGAGAACAGCTTCTAGGTAACCTTTTTCCTGCGAACTTCTTAGGCGGGCCATGCTTTTCAACGACAAGGACTGTTGCATGTCGAACACACAGATTATAGTGGTCCCCAAATAGATAGTGGCACGGTTTCCAATACATTTTAAAGTGGGGATTTTTCTTTTGATATCTATCCCAGGGGGTCTATATATTGTACAAGGATATGTTGGAGTATGTTGGTCAGTGTTGGGCATTGTGCTAAATGCACACTGCCATGAACTTCAGCAGCCATGTTCCTGCTGGGGGAGAATCAACATGTGTCCGAAAAGTGGGGCTGGGACACCCCTCAAAACACAAAAAAAATACATCTGGACTCATGTCCAAGCTAGTTCCCCAAGCTGCATGGAAATACTTTACTATACTTTACTAAACATCTCATCCATACCAGGACCTTCCAAGAGGTGTAGAAATATCGGTATATTTATATCTGTTTGTATGATATTAGACTCTTCTCAGCGTGCCCAGACCGCGGTGGATGGCATGGTCCGTGGTAGACAACGTAACCAGGATTCGGGCTCTGCGGGTCTTTCAACCGACAAATCCCGACGGAACATGAACAGAATGGACTACTAAGGAAGTCAACCTACCAAGCCCTAGGGATCCAGCCGTACCTTCTCAGGTTCGGTACGACTGGACCCTCAAAAGGGTCTCCAATCACCATACCTGAGAAGGTACGACTGGATCGCTGGGAAGGGATGAGGGCTTTGGCGGCTTTGGGTTTTGACCCACAGCCCTTTATGACAAGAATGATCCGGCGCGAATCAGCCACCACCATCCTCAAGGAGGTCTGAACCTCATGGACCTTGATCTGAGGTCAGCAATCTCGGTCGCGCAGGCAGGTCATGTCCTCTAGTTGGATCTTTCATGATCTTTTGAGCAGTTTGTCACCACTAGTTGACTTTACTGTAACCACCCATGGTGATTTCAAACACCAGAAAGGACCCATCCTCCCGGGTCAGACCCGCCGAAGCCGGTGAACTCCACTTCCACTGTTTCAGTAAGGAATGAAGGTCACGCCCGGACCCTGATGGACCCTGATGGACGCTGATCGACGGCCGCTTTCAGGCCGGGCCTCCAGGGTCTCGTAGGCCCCCATGAAGACGAATTGCTGGGGACGGGGCGGACGGTGTGGACGGGGCCCAAACCGAGGCCCCCAAACCGTGGTGCAGGACACGAGCTCTGCCGAGTGAACGGTAGTAGACGCGAGGACCGACGGACCCGGTTCGGTTCGGGCAGCGAAGCGCTCTCGACACATGGAGCCGGTGACAGAACATGGAGCCGGCCGGAATTCTGCTCCCTATCATGTACTACGTTGTACCGTTCCTGGTTTTGATCGTCATTGAACACGCGAAACCGAAACCAAGCAAAAGACTTGGTCTCAAAGGTCTTCGCATGTTTTTGCATGTCTTTGATGGAGAGGCAGCCGCTAGGAGCCCCCCCTTCCTCCGCACGGGTGGCGACCTTCGAACACTTGGGAGCTTGCGCCAGGCCATTTCAAGCTTCGAATGGACCGCGATTGTCTTGTCTTCGAACTCTGCACAAGCCAACTTTGTGTCTCGGTCTGAAGACGTCCAAATCCCTCTACGTAATCAAACAAACTGGCTGGCTGTCTTGATTTGTGCCAGTGCCACTTCTTCCCTGACCGGGCACATGAAACACCGGGTTAGTAGATAGACCATTCTGAGAAGGGTCTGACCCTAAAGTCAAATCTAGTTTGCCCTTCTCACATCGGTGAATGAACAAAAACACCGGGAATTCAGTTTGATTTTCGGTGGGCTTTACTACATGTAGAGTCTACAGTCTCTTCCAAAACCCTTTGGATCGGAACAGCTCAGAATATCTTAGTCAAATAGCTTCCCAACCTGAGAAACACAATACAAGTATATATGATATACAAGTATGTTACAATTATGATCCAATGGTAGAACCTTTGTGCCCCCCAAAACTGAACAATCAAGACTTCGACAAAACAAACAACGTGGAACAAGAAACACCGAAGATTTGATTCTAACCTGATTCCAGCCACCAGGAATTCTCTGACACCGAAGACGAGATTTTCCCATAAGACCAAGTGGCTGGGCCAGGCACGTGCCGGAGCTCCTGGGTCCGCTCGTGCTTGAGCACCGCGTACTCACCTCAGCGTACTCGTGGGATTCAAACCCTCCTGGGCTTCATGGGAAAATCCGGCGTCTTGGTAGTTGACTTTGCTCCTGCGTTACATCCTGAAACACGAACTTCCCTTCCGGATCGCTCGCTTGGACGTGCCGTTGGAACCCTCGACCCGCCGCCTCGACCCGCACAACCGGCCGAAGGTACAGGTTCCACGGAAGAAAGGGGTCCACAAGTCCGGTCTACCAGGGATTTTCAGGTCTCAAGCAGCAAGGTATCCAGGTCTCACATTTCTCAATAAAACACATCTAAAAACAAACCAAAATAGATCCAAATCCCCAACGAGCAGCCCAAAAGGTGGCGTCTGACAGACCCATGATCAACCAACTGAAATCCCCAAGTCGGTTCTCACCACTGGGCAGTCGTTTTGACCCGCGTTCCACGTGGCGTAACTTAGCGGCCCAGTGGCTCAATTCCACTTGGACCGCGTCCCTGACCTCGTGGTTCAAATGGGGCCACACGATCTCCGTGAAAGGGCCGTTCTTCACCTGGCTTGCTCCGTTCGTAGTAAGGCCAGGAGCTCGCCCCGTTCGGTTCGCGTCCGATCGCTCCTAGAACCTGAAGGAATTGGAATAGAGTGAGGTATTGGGGAAAATTGGTTGGTCTCCCAGCTTGTGGGGTGTTTACTGAAGCCAGTAGCTGACATGACATATGAGACATGCTTGTCCTCCCTTCGACAGATAAGGTTATTTGCTTGTTTCCAAGCTTTTGGGATGCTTACTGAAACCAGTAGTTGACATATTCGTGCTCGTCTCCCCTTTGACAAATTAGAGAATCGTTGTTTGTTTTCAAGGTTTGAAGGCTGAACAACTGAAAGCAGTATAGTTGACATATGTATGCTCTTTATTTGTTCTGACAAATTCAAACAACTTTGCTGATCTCCAAGTTTTTGGACCACATACTGAAACCAGTAGTTGACATGACATATTTTGCTTGTCCTCCCCTCCACAATCTCCAAACTTTGGGGCACATACTGAAACCAATTGTTGACATATTTTTGCTCATTCTCCCTTGACCCGATTATTGTTATCCAAGCTTTTGGGGCACATACTGAAACCAGTCGTTGACATATGTATACTCGTCCCCGAATCCAAGTATCCATCAAAACCAATAGAAACACGTCGCGCCCATTCGCGTTGACTCCCTGCTGGCCTCTTTGGTCGTCGGCAAGATGAAAAGAATCCTCAGGTTGCTTTGTCATCGAATTCGAAGGAAACTCCTGACACATCCATTGGAAACACCAAGTAGAAGACTGCAAGGGGCCTCTCTTCACAAGCCCCTGGCGATCTTTTTTGGAGTCTCCATTCACCTCTAGTTACTAGGGTATCAAAAGAACCAGAACAAGTTGAATGGAACAAGTCCTCAAAAGACTCTTTTGGATTGGACACTTGGACGTGACGATGTGAGTCTCGTGTCTTTCTATGTCTTTCCTTTTGCGGGACAACGGCCTTCTCTTCGGCAAAGTCTCAGAGCTGCCTTCTTGATTGTGCTCTGCTGCATTGACAGGTCATTTCAACCAAATACTCCAAGTAGAAAAGAAAAACCATGACATGCTAGTCTTTCAATCTTTCAAGCATGGACGCCATCATCCGGGCATGTTTGGCTGCTGAAATAAGACCCATTTTCACCAAGCTAGAATGGTTTGAACCTGATAAGCCACCAATTGCAATTGTTCGGTAAAGACTGCAAAACCGCATTTGGAAGCGTTGCAAGGGCTTAAGTTGGCAGTGGGTTCCTGCGTCTTCTTCACCCCAGTGAATCCCACAATGGTATTTATGTTGGAATTACCAAACAGTCGTGGCCCAATTCGTGGGTTCGTGTTTTCCTAACGCCCAGATATTTGTGCGACAATGCGTTGGGAATTGATTGATCTGATGAGAAATGAACTCAAAACACTCAAATGAACTGTCAATCTTCCAGCTGGCCGAAGTCATATTCTACCTCTTCCTGGCTCTGTGTTTCAAACTATGAGCCTGAGAGGCATAAGCTGGGGAAGTGTAAGCAAGGCATCTGTTTGGGCCAAAAAATCTTGCACGGCCTTGCATAGCCTCGCCATACCAGGCCAGCGCAAGTCCTTAGTTTCCTGGCCTTGTGGGCCCCGGCATCTCTGTAAGGGCCCCCCCCTCCGTATTTCCCCATCGATCCGCGCCAAAAGGCTGTTGCTTCTCATTCACCACCTGGCACGGCGCAGTGAGGGTTCATTGAGTTTCAAGCACCCAAACACTCCATGGGACTGGCATACTTACATACATGAACCCCTTTTCAAGCACTCCATGTATGTAAATATGCCAGTAAAGGATTTATATATATATAACTATATTTATATATATATACATAGTAATGACTAACATTTTAAACCAAAAACATATATCCTGGAAAAGACATACTCAAAAAGCATGGTTTGTTCATAGCAGAAGTCCTCGAATTGATAGACACCTTCCCTTTGAATCTCTTTTGATAGTTTTAATGCAGGTTGGGGTGGGGGGGGGGCTCACTATGGTTCACTTGGAACCATCGCGAATCCGTGGATCAGTCGACTGCAACGAGGCTCGTCGGTTCGTCCGCCGCATCGCTTGGGATCTTCGTTTCCTCCCCGCATCGTGCGTTCACGACAAATCACATCAACCGGGAACTTTGTTTAATGTACACTTCTGCACATTTTTTTTTACACTTGGAAGCCAGGAACTAAGAAGGAACCTTGTTTGATGCTCTGCTTCTACGTACGTGGGCGGAAGAGTTGAACAAAGAAAGAACTTTCACATGGCTTTCAATCTATTTCGCTGGTGAAAACGCACGACTTCCTTTCCTACTCCTTCCTGAATGCGTTGGTGATCCAGCCGGATCACCAGGGATCGCAGGTGATCCAGCTGATCCCGAGCGATCGCAGGGGGATCCATAGATGAAGCCAAGGGGATCTGCACAAGTGTACTTGGACTTGCTTAAGGAAGCTGGACAAAAAATATCAACACCTTCCCCAGAAAGGGGATAGGGACACCTAGCAAAAAGAATAGATAAATCACCTGACCCCAAGTGCACCAGAAAGGACTTGTCTCTTCCAGTCCGTCCTCAGCTTCGGTTCCCGAACTGGACTGGAAGAATCCTCCTTGAGGAGCTCATCTCCAAGATCAGATCACACGTGTCAAAACACGTGCTTTTGGTTCATTTAAAAACACCCGGTGACAAAAACACATATGACGCGGCGCGACGGTTCTTCGGTGTTTAGAACCAAACATAGCAACCCAAAACAGCCCACCGCGCGCCGTGATGGAGGCGAGCATGACGATGATGAAGATCAGCAAACCCAAGCAAATGGCTGCACATCCCCTGCACGACCGGTCAACCCTGTGTCCGCAGCTCTCTCTTCGGCTTGGACGATCGACCAAGCAGCTTTCTTGTTCTTTTGAACGGCACCTACGAGGGTCCCACATCAACCTTTTCATTGAAGAATCACCTGATTCCTGGTGAATCCGGAATCATTAGCATATGGCATGCATATGGCATAGGTCCTATATATATAATATATATATATATATGAAATTATATGAATATGATTCACATAGGATGTCCCAAGATGCTCAATTGGAGAGTCAGTGAGTAGCAGAATTTAGATCGATAATGATCGACGAGTATTTCTGATGTGGGGCGGTAACTAACAAACATATGTCAGTCAGTGCAGGGGATGGTGTGATTATCATTCAATCAAGTCCATTCCTTTCGTCATAGTCCTAAAATGTCCTAAACTCTGCCATCCTAGAACTTCCATTTGCCTCTTCAAGACTTTCCTCCAGTCTACGCGACCACATAACTGTCATACGAAGAAGAACGACTCTGGACAATGCCACACTAAAATATGCAGTAGACTACGTGAAGCTGGGCAGCATACGACTTGGGCAAACGATCCAGCACTAATCCAGCAATTACGTAACCTCACCTTCAAGACCCACATTAGGGTGCACTCCTTAGAAGCGTGGGGAACGACACAAGCTAACCACGACCTTCACGACGTGCTTCTGGTGTTCAACCTGCTTAGCTGCCTTACCCAATAGGTCAAGCACGCACCATCGAGGCGGTCTCACCTCGCCTCACCGGTCGCCGTCACCCCGTCACCCGGTCTCCGGGTCTCCCGGCCCTCCAACGAGTGTGAAGGCCAAATTATCCCCCATGGTCGATCCCGCTCCGTTGTCCCGTTTGGACGGTGCTTGGACCCGGGGAGCTGCGGAAAGGAGGAACATTGAGCTCAGCAGCTTCGCTCAGCAGGAGCTTCGGCCAGTCTGGCCCTAGGGGTTCGAGACGAGATTCGTGAACAAGAAGTGTTGGCAAACACCGTAAAGGAAACCACGACACTAACTATGACTATTCACAGTGTTGGTGCAGGATGTTTTCCATCAACAGCTGTTTCCCGATTCCAAGTTGCCAAATGGATCCATAGTCGGATACAGTGTTGTCACAAGGTCTGCTATGCTCACGGCAGCTCTGCCAAGCCTGCTAGTTCGGTACAGGGAAACTCCTTGGCTAGTGAAGTCAAAACTCATATCGCCCACTACACACGGTGCTAGCTGCTAGCCAGATCCAAGTCTGGAAGATCTTGAGTTCCACCCTTGATCCTACCAGGCGGGAGTGTTACAGTATGTTACACGTGTCACGTCCGTTTAAAGTAGACAACCCCCATGAGCACACCCCATCAGAGTAAAGTCAACATATTTGTCAAGAGTCACACGGAAAATTCCCAAACTCCATGGGTGCACGCTTCGCAAGTTGTTGGATGCACTGTGTTTGGAATAAGAACTGTGCGCACCCTCTGTGGTACATGACGACACACAATGGCACAGTAGCAATGTTTGACCCGCCTTTCCGTTGGAAGTTTTTGTTCCTTTATATCGTCGGCAACCACACGGAACTTGCTGTACCCCGGGTTGTGCACTTGTGGGGGTTTACTCCAAAAGGTTAGCTATCGACGGAAGTTTTTTGTATGTTTCCAATGTTTCCTGCAGAAACATGCAAACACATACCTCAAAATCCAAGGTGTGTATGTATGCTGGGGATCCTACTAATGCTTAGATATGAACGAATGCTTCCACAGTCGGATCATCCTATCGTAGATTGGACGAATCCTATTCAGTTGTGAGACATACACATCCGCATTAGCCAAATGGTCAACTTGGGTGCTACTGACATGTAACCAAAGAGCACTTGGATAGCCCAGGGGATTTGCGAAAAGCAGTTTGGGCTCCGAAGCCCGCCCGGCCTGCCCTGTTTCAATTCTATTGTTAGACCACCAAACCAAACCAATGCCGGTCAATGCATGACGCCATCGTCTCAACAACTGAACTTTCCTCGTCGTCTGGAGATGTCTGCACACCCGTTGCGAAGATGTAGTGGGAACATGTCTGGAGTCGGTTCCGAATCCATGACACCCATTCCATTCGTCGCCTTTTCTCACAAATGAGTCGAGTCATGTCGGACTGCAAGGATGGGAGGAACAAAACACGATGTCGAGGTCCGCAAACACAATGGACATGTAGTTCATTCTTGGTAAACATGTAACAAACTCGCAATAGGGCACTTGTGCTGTCCAACTCTAAGGGTAAACGAAAGCTGATGAAGCCTCGGGTGTGGAAATTTCACACATTTTTCGTGACCACACCAAAAAATATGATGTAAAAAGTCTACGTGTTTCTGTTCAGACATATTTTGATTGCTGTCATGGTTTGAGTGTCGCGGTTTGGTCCCATTTCCACACCGACCTGGCCGCCGACCTTTCAGCGTGAGGCGAGGCCAGACCGACCTGGCCGCCTGGTCGCATCCGCCGGAGATCGAAGAAGACAGGAGTGTGTTCTTCCATAGGGTTGAAATGGCGCTAAAGAGGATTTGGACCATGTGGATCCATGTGGTCTAGGGTTGGGGCCTTCTCCAAATTTTCCAAAAAGAGCGCCTGGTGACGCGGGGTGACTACATGCCCTGTGCCAGTGAGTTGACGGCCTCGGTCGTTTGGAGCTTTATCAAACAAGATAAACAAGCGGAACTGGAGCTGAGTCGAGGTATGCTGAGTTGAGGTTGTGCCTGATCGAAAAGCAGGCCATAGGCGATAGAGAAGCTAACAAAGACGGTTCACAATGTTCACGCCCACCAGCAGCAGAATGTCACCATTGAAAGCCACCTTCCCGCCACCTTTCTCCCCATTGAACGTTGTATTAAAAAGTCACACCTAAGTCACGCCTGGGTAGTGAATCCCACAGTAGACGCAATACCCAACACAACAACAAATGAATGCACTGCCAGGCATATTGCACTTAAGATATGTTTGACCTAGCGGAAGTCTCGCCGCCCATTCCCATGTCACACACGCTGTAAACGCAGCACTGAAACAAACTTTGTCTGAAACACGACTTTGTGTCAGACCAGTGTTGTCATGCCCGTCGTCCAATGTTTTTACAAGTGTAGGTCCCATTAAGGGTGATGAGAAAGAAAGCTGGATTAAAAACACTGGCCAAAACATCAAGTCTTTCGTGTCATCACCCTCTTGAGCCCTGGAAGACCTGAAAAAGAAAGAAGACACACAACACTGGGAACACCCAGCCCCTCACGGGGCATCCCCTCTTGGTTGCTGAATCTGAATGGTACCAATAGAGGTGCTAGAAGCAGCACTGATGCAGCTCTTAGCCTGACTAGTCTTTGGACAATTCACGGGAGCCAAAATTGTTTAGTTTCCCTGGACAAATTCAAGCTGCTCTCAGTTTCACCAACATGGAATCTGAAAACTGCCTGTTTTGAACATCATGCCACACAGAAACACATGAGATGTGTTTGGAGGCCCTGCTCTCTTGCCGACAGCCTCCTTCTCAGAATCCGTCTTTTTTCTCGGGAAACCTTTGCTCACATATATATATATATAATAAATCCCCGTGTTCAAGAATCTTCAATAATGCTTCTTTGCTAGTAGGTTGGAGCCCATCGCTAGGACCGCTAGGAACAAAGAAAAAGAAAAGGAACGATGGATTCATGAGATTTCATGAGTATGTTCAAGAATTCATGTGCCACATCAATCGTCTGGGTGCGGCCTGGTGAGGCCTTTTTTTCGAGTCTCCAGCTTCTGGGCCCTCCCGGCCGAGAATCTCTTCAATCCAACGTTCGGATCTGGGCCGGGTGACTCCGTGGACGACCCCATTCTCGAGTGGAGGAGACTTAGTCTACTGAAAGGGATCAGAGTAGATTAGATTACACATATCATCATATATCGGATATTGGAGACTTCTAGGGATATTAGTGGAGTAATTATGTAGCTAACTAGTTAGGGCCAAGGCTCTCGATCTGTGTACGGGCTGAAGTCCCAATGGCGTCCACATGAGCGGAGTTGATTTGTTTTGTTTTTCAATACGTTTTAGTGATTGTTCTAGTACAACAACCTTTATCGTCTAGTACAACAACTTCTATCGTCATGATTGCATGACCTTGTTGGCTCTTATGGTGGCATCTTAATGAATAAGACTAAACCTGGGGTGGACTTCTCGGTTGCAAGCAACATCTGCTGCTGAGGCAACTTCAATTTTTGTTTTATGTTGGTTCATACAGTTCATACCTGTGATTCATCCCTCACAGACTCACAATGGCCGGGGAAAAAATCAAGCAAACTCTGGATGTTCAGTTCTTTCCACCTGGACTCTTCCTCGGCTGCACCACTTCTCAACAACCCTGCAACCCATAAGTATTTAAATTGAATCTGTCGACCACAACCCGTGGCCCACCCTGCCAAAGTTCTCCCAGGATCAAGACCGCACTCTGGAGACGCACATGATTGAACTATGCGGGATGGGTGGATGTATTCATTGGATGCCTTTCTAACCCCTCCTACCACCCCTCGAATTACCAGCCAAGCTTCTGATCCAAGCGAACATTACCAGTACATTTCAATTTTTTCTCTCCTTTTGTGTAAACGATATGGTGCCCCCAGAAGATTCAGAAAAACAAAAACGGTATATTATTGTATATGAAATGGTTCAACAATGTTCAACAATGTTCAACATAGTCCCCTGATTTGTCTGGCCAACTTGGCTCCCGCACGGTCTCTACGCTCGAGGATGCCTAAAAAGTGGGCTGATGGCGTGAGGGAAGCCCAAGCAGGCCATATTCCTAATGGTGAGTAGTCTCCACTACAGTGGTCCCCCAAATAGATAGAAGCGGCTTCCAATACATGTGTAGTGAGGACTCACTGTTCTATCTATATATTTGAGGGTCTGTACAGTCGGGTCTTACTTTATAAGAACAGCGTTGTGCATCTTTTGGGGGGGTCACAGAGTCACTTTAAAGAAGGTTGGGTGACTTAGATGTATTTAGAACATAGCTAAAGTCGTGGTCCCACCTGTCGGGTGAGGGTTGTTAGATTTTACGTCAGCTCGTGCCCTCCTCCTCCTGCTCCTCCTCGTCCTTCTCGTCCTAGTTCCGCTTGGCATTGTTCCCCGCCGGACCTCAACTGCACGCTCCGGCTGGCAGTGTTCCCTGCCAGACGTCAACCGCGAGTTCCGCTTGGCAGTGTTCCCCGCCACACCTCAACCGCGAGCTTCGGTTGGCTGTGTTCCCCGCCGCACCTCAACCGCGAGTTCCGGCAGCGGCCCCCCCGGACCTCAAACGCCAGCTCTTTGTGGATTACTGTGTTCTCTGTGACTGTCTTTTTGGGGTGATCGCTCGAAGTGGATCTGCTTGCAGAATGTTTATCACATCTGGCAATTGTGATTCTTTGCGCAAGCAGCTGCTTCTAAACAGGCTTGGGAGACACAGGAAATGTCACACAACTAGTATGCACACCACACAGCAAGCGCGTGCGCGTGTTGGCCTAGGCAAGTAGCATATGTGAGTTTTGGCAATGAGATCCAGCCGGGATGTTTCACGATACCAACATCATGCTACAGAAAAAGCAAGTGCGGCCTGGTTACGCGCGTTACTTTCGTGTTCTAGTGGATTGAAGTGTCATGGTGGGGACCTCTCGAAGTGAAATAGTTTTCTTTCTAGTTGATTGTCGTCTAATTTTCTCACCAGAAGCCGCCTCTAGTTTGTGCACAACTGACACCCTCAGTTGAGCACTCCCTGCGTCACATGGCTTCAAAAGGATATCACTCACTTTCTCTTCTGTTGGCACTCATCCTATGTCCAATCTGTTTTTGTTGAAACAGCATCTTGCCAGAGAATTGTGTCATATGTCATATTTCTACTTCTCCAACCCTAACCTCGAAGAGAAAGATCTTGATGAATTGCTGTCTCTGTCGTAATTCACAAGAAACAGTCACCTCATTCGAAGGAGGTGTATTTTAGACCATGAGCCGCTCCATGACAAAGAGCGTGTTACTCAGTTTTCAGCCACGTTCAATCCAACAGATTATTTAAGACGTTCAAAGCCTTTGCGCCAGACAAGTTTGTACCGTTTTTTCTGGAAACCTTGCGACCAGCGAAATACGCGAAAGCAGAACACTGACACAGGCAAATGATTCGGCACAGCCTGCTGCCTGAAAACCACTGCTAAGCTTCCCAACCCTCGCAACAACCTCTATGGCAACACTATGTCTGCACCATTTGGGAAGCACTTTGCAGACTCCTCGCGTTGCATTGGCCTTCCCGAGCTGGAAACTCCTCTTGCTGCAAATCTCCCGAAGCTTTCCGCTCAATGGAGCTCCATGATGCTCAATGTAAATACAACTCTAAGATTGGGGCAGCAAATGAGACCGAGAAAGCATTTTCCATTTCTAGGTCCGAACCTCTTTGGTGGGCCCATCACTGACAAAGAAAAACACCTTGATCAACTCCCACTTGCAGCTGAGCCTGCCCCCTCCCAGGAATGACCCATGCTGCTCAGAGCTCCTCCACCGAACCTGTACATTGCACACAGAAATTGTGATTCCCTCTCTGTAGATGGAAGATTCCTGCTCGCGCCGTCTGCGTGTTCCTTGACAAGCTCATTGAAAGCCTTGGGAACCTCTTCGCACAA
>CAXAMN010028027.1:567056-580623 GCA_963970005.1 Durusdinium trenchii
TGTTCCTTGACAAGCTCATTGAAAGCCTTGGGAACCTCTTCGCACAAACGGTTTGGAAATCTCCTGAGCAGGCGGTTCTTCACTTGGCACAAGATCGAACTTGAGAGGGATCAAGGAGTAAAGGGTCACACGACTTGACAGGGAAAGTGCGCGCTTGCTGATACCACTCAGGTGTGCGCTCGGAGCGTACTTTACCCCAAAGCGAGAAGGCTGGATGAAACATGGAGGAACTGGCTGGGCCATCTTGGCGTTGGTTCTATTGGTGACTCCCAGCTCTTTTGCTACCGCATTTCTGATAGACTCTGCCTGAGTAGCTTTAAAAGAGTTGGGTCTCATGACCACAAGTAGGTCCGAATGGAGCAGGTCCCCATGGAGGCCTCCATAAAAGTTTGTCAACCAAAGAGCAGCTGTAGCATGCCGTAGCAACATGTGGCATGTAGCGCCAGAATCAAGTGAACATAAAAGCTACGAGTATGCACCTTGCTACCATCTTCCTACCCATTCCTCCTTGCAGTCTTCGGGTGGCCCAAAGCAATGGCACACAGAATTGACCTGGCAGTTTGGAAGTTGATCAGCCGGTGAAGAGAGCGGCCATGACCCGGTGTGCCTGGCTGATCCTGGAGCAAATCTGGAGCACACCTTCCTACTTGCAGTCTTTCGATGGCTCACCCCACTGGCTCACAGATTGACCTGCAAGTCTCAGAAGCTGAAGAGGGAAGTCGTGAAAGCCAGCGTGCCCGCAGATCCGCGATCAATAATACGGTGGAGAGGTGTGCTTGCTCGCTGCTCACCTCCTCTTGAATGTGTGGTACTTGGATACCTTTGCAACGATACGCCGGCTTCTGAAACGATAGGGGTGAACGCACGTGACCAGGACCAGATTCTGCATTGTCTGCGCCACTGCAGTTGCTTTTAGATGCTCTCTGTGCATAGATAAGCATGCCACTGCAATTGGCATAAACACCTTGAGGTAAACCATGATTCAAGACATACATGGTCCTGTCTGTGCCAGTGTGAACCAGTGCGATTAGATTTCAATGCTGAAGACGAACAGCACAAGTACTTCACTGCACATGTGCCTGGAGCATGCCATTCCGCAAGGCACATGGGTCCAGCACGATTTCACACGAAGCGGCACGAGAAAGGTCAAGGACCCCGTACACCTGCTTAAGCAAAGAAAAACGGGAAGCTACTAGGGCCAGGGTGGAGGCCATCACTACTAGGGTGGAGAAGCCTGTTCATCAACATCATCAACCGTAGCTGTAGGAGGGACCATGACTCTCGACCAACTGGTCATGAATCCTCCATCTCCTGGGCTCCCCGAACTCGTCGCTTGAGCTCCTGAGCTCAGACGGCACGCGAAGTGAAAGGGCCATCAGCAACCCCTACTCCTTCTACCTACAGCCAGCTGCGACAGCTGACTAACACCCGGAGCAAGACAAATGTTGAGGTCTTAAGGGTTGCTGGACGTTCCAACCAAAGTTCGGAAAATGACCCGACGAAAAGAAGCAAGTAACATCAAGTAACATCAAGTATCTAAACCACTTATTTTATCTGATTACAGTAACAGTAACATCATGTAATATTACAGTACTATATATAATATCATACGCCGTGACAGGTTTAGAGTCTCTTTCATCCAGCGGCCGCTTGTGGAGATCCAAAGAACCCCCAAATTCTTCCACTCCAACTGAGACATTATTCGTAAAAGGACTAGTCACTAACCAAAAGCTCCCAAACCGAAACCAACCCTGTCCATCACACTCGGCACCGTGCCTTGCGCACTGGAATGCTGCCTTTCGGCGATGCTGCCTCGCGTAGCGCGGCGAAACCAAGCTGTGGCGAATGCTGTGACGACTGCTGTGAAGTCCACGGAAAAGACCTCAAGGAATCTGCCCAAGCAAATCAACGAGTGAGGGAGAACTCTGTCAGCGAAACGCGCAAGGAACCAAGTTGTAGCAACCTCTTCTTTTGAATCCCCCCTTCGCGAGCCGAGAGCCAAAAGTTTCGGTTCTCCCAGCTGAATGCAGATTGACATGGACCCCGGGTTGTAGAGGAAAAGTGGTTCTGCATGGGTGAATCGTCATGGTCCATCTGGTTCTCCGATCGACCCTGGAACGAGCGAACGAGCGAACGACGCCGTTCTGCACTCCGGCACCGAAACGGGCAGCGGTCGAGAACGACTTGTCCAAAACTTGTCTGAGCATCGGAAAGATGGAACCTTTGGAATGAAAGGAGAAACCTGAGAAACCCAATTGACATGGACATGAATGGCAGTGAAAAAGTAGTCTCAGCAAAAAAACTGGTCTATCTCAGAACATGGACCTGTGCAAACTAGCTGGAAGAAGGGAAAGCAAGTGACGTTCCTTCAATGTCGAGCGTCCCGTTCCTTGCTTGCAATGAGTTTTTTGCGTGAACATGTTGTGCCATGTCCTCACATGCACAGGGTGTGTGCCCTTGGAAGGCAACCTATGTTTACAGCCGCCCATGGCCCATAATCAGTGATTTAGTCAGAACTAGTCCCACCAAGTACCCTTGTTGCGTTCGGGGATATTATAGAGGTTTAGAGTTGCCGTTGTGCCATTCAATTGGTTAGTGATGGATATATAGCGTAACGTATTCAATTGGTTTCCGATGGATTTTCATGTCCACCAGTTCCTGTGGACTCGATCACCCAAACATCTTCCGAAACCGAACCGTGTCACAAGCCCTGTTTAAGCCGGCGAGGGCCACCGATCACCGGCTTGGGTGGCCTATGTCTGACATGTCTTTTACAGGTCTTTTCTTGGACAAAATGAAAGAAAAGGAAGAACACATGACAACATTGAAACAGATACGTCTACAGAGGTCTTTAAACAGAAAGCAGGAAACTAGAAAGGTCAGGTCTATAATATCAAGAAAACTATGGAAGTCTTACTGTCCTGTTTGTAAAACAAGCGATCAACAAACCTCCAGGCAAGACCAGCGAGACCTTCAGGGCCACCCCTCCAAACCCCGGAGATGATGGATTGGTGGAAAAACCTCTGGAGCCTACCTTTACAGAATACCAATTACTGGCTGACTGGTCACCAAACCACCCCACCTGCGATGGCTTGGCTTTCGCGCTCGCCGCCTTCGCCTTGGCCTGCGAAGGAAGGCGGAAGCGTCGAGTGGGTGACCTATAGGGCCCACTAGAGTGTGCCCAACGGGTTTTGCACCAGCGGAGAACACGGGGGTTTTGCACGGAGTTCTTCTGGGTTAGAAGAAGCCCTGGGTGGTGACGAAGGTAATGATATCACGCCGGAACGCCACTGAAGTGGAACTACTTGGATGGGAGAACTCGCATTTTTGGGTGAAGCATATATACCCTGAATCCCCTCTGAAGCCTTTGCAATTACAAAGCTGGACTCCACGTCTGATCCCCTATCTACCGAAAGTACTGGTCATGACTGGTCTAAAGATGTCCAGTCAGCGCCTGAGCCTGCTGCTTTCTCGCGCCACATCCCGCCCACCCGCCGAAGCCTTTGGGCTGCTCTTTGGAGAAGCCTCGTTCCCGGTGGGGGAGAGAGAGTTAGAGAGAGGTGTAGACACATGCGTGACACGCATGTTTTTGGTGTGTGCATTCGCGCGTGTCACGCGTGTTTTCCAACACGTTGCATGCATGCAGATGGGTCTTAAACAACGGAATTGGTAGATTCAACTTCAAATTGGTGGATTCTTGAACTGCAGGGTCTCCAGGACTCCAGGTCCATCTTCACTTCAACTCAAAAGGCTTCTGACCGACGTGATCGATCCGACGGCATCCTGACTGATCGGGCTTTCGGCGACCGTTTCGAAAACGCGGGGATTCAGTGAAACGGTCGTTTCTAAAAACCTCTTCACCTCTTGGGAATCACTTTTTCTAGAAAAAAACCACCCTATGACATGGATCAACCACGTCCTCACCCCGTTTTTCTGTGAGCTTCTCCACCCCAAACCCGGGCAGCCCACGCGTCTCGGGCCAACTCTAAGAAAGCAGTCGGTGTTGGACCGGAGATCCCCATAGAGCCATGGGTGTGTAGATCCCCCTTACTTGTGCCTTGGCGGTGACACATGGTTCATTTTCTATAGTTTATTTTTTTTGTGGCTATCAAAAGAATAGAATAGAATAGGTGTGATCTATCAATGTTTTTGTTTATAGAATGAACAGCGCATTGTTTTTCTCTTTATGTAATCCACATTCTTATTTTGCTGCCAGAATGTGGCTAACCACTGCTTTCTTTTTTTTACATATAATGAGTTTGGCCTTCATCCATGAAGCCTGCTGGCCTCCCTCCTTTGAAGACCAGTCTTTTTATAAGATTACCTATCTCTTCTTGCAAGCACCTTGATTTATGCACTCCAGATAGGCAGCACATTTTGTGCATATAGAATGACCTGAGTTAGGCCATTTTATAAGGGAAACACATGTTTATTTTATATGCAAACAGGTGTGAGTGGAGGATGTGTGTAGCTTCATAAAACCCCCTCCAACCAATGGGTTGTGGTCGGTCTTCCTTCTTCCAGGGCATCGTCGAAATGGAAGGTCTCCCTATTTGAGCTATACGCCCAAATATATTCAAAATGGTACACCCAACTTATGCCCATAAGATGGTTTGATACAGCATGATCCTCGCGCCATTCTGTGCCTGGCTCGGCCGAGGAGACTCCTGCCGTGAGCCGTCCACCCGATGCGCCAAGAGTCTTTCTGCGTCAAAAAGTCAGAGCCGGAAGGACTTCCAATGTTAGAAAGTTTTTTCAGTTTGTTGGATAAATGCTTCCAATCTTAGGACTTTCTAAGGCAAATTATTAATTCGATGATTGGTTGATATTGGATTCATTCTGAGCACCGGGCTTAGGACTGAAGCTGATCGCCACTTCGGACCCGAAACAGAAGCAAATCGACGGATCGAACGAGACGGATCGAACCCGTTTCGGTCCAACAACACCATCCGAAAGACCACATGAACTCGTTAGAACCATCTTGTTCTCCGTTTTTTTATTTTTAATGACGTGCTACGTAGTCATTGTATCTGATTGTTGCCCGAAACGTGCTAGTAGTCGTTGTTCGAGCAGTTTTGCAAATGTAGGTACTATCCCGCGGCATGCAAGTGGCCCTCACAAAGTGCATGACAAACCCGGCTCGAAAACTGCTGTAGACTCAAGAACCTGGTTGTAGATGGTCAGAAGTGAGTAAGACTTTTGAGATTATTCCTGAATCCCAACAAAACTGAGACCTCCTGGCTTAGGCGGATCCAGTTCATGCACTGACCAAGTTGCACGGTCGCACCCTGTGAAAACATCGGCAAACTTCTCACTTCAGTTTCAATTTTACTGAGATGGGGAGGTCAAAACTTGGAGCCCTGGTCCGCCATGTAGCTTGACCTTCCATGCAGGTCAGCGCAAAGTTTCACCGACTTGCGTATCGGCAGGTGAACCAAGGTATCCTGGTGAAGTGACCCACAGCCAGGTCTCCAAGATCATCGACCCGTTTTTCGCAGGAGACAAACAGCCGAGAGTTCGCCTCTTTCTTCGCCTGGGCTTTACTGGGCGGCTTTGGCGGCTCCTGGAACGCTCTGGGCGGTGTCCTACTGACCGTGAAGAAACAAAATTAAGTAGCTGGATGGGGTGCAGTAGCTTATGAGCATATCACAATATCTTGTTATGTATAAATATACAGTGTATATATATATATATATGCGAAGCTATGGGTTTTTCCCCAGATAGCGAAGCTATGGGGTTCTTACTTCTTAATTCAAATAACAATGAGTTGCCCGTGGTGCTGGGTGCCGGTGTCTTCAGTTCAAAGAGGGGACACCACATGGGGGGTGCAAAGCAAGCACCCCAATGTTTGTAGGCTTCCCATGATCGGTTCAGTTGTTGGACCCCCCAAAGCGGTCGAAGTGCTCAACAACTGGGGCGGACATGAACTAAAAGCTGTTCGAAGTGCTAAACTTGGTAATTCAAACGACTGCATCAAAAAGACCGGGGAGTCCTTCCAAGTGTTTGAGCAACAAAAAAGGGCCCGGTGGATGTTTCGAGACGGCCGTGGGCGGTCTTGCTGCGGTGGCTCTCTGCGTGGTGGGCTCACTTTGGGAGGAGATGCCTCAGAAGCAAGTGCTGCCACCAACGGACTCAATCGCTGCATATAGCTGCGTCTCATGTGCCCTACGTCTGTTTCTATGCTGCGGCACATGACTATCAGGACAATAACAAGGACAACAAGGATTGATTTCCATCAACTCCAAATGCCTCTGACAGTCTGATGCCGTGATGACCCCCGGAATACTGGCCTATTTACTGCCAACTATTTCCCGCAACCTACTTGACCGGCGCCAGGAGATTGGCCTGAAAAAGACAGGACAACAGATTCAACTTGCCAAGAAAAGCAAGTAGCATTCAGCAGACTCGACTCTTCCGTGGGCAATACCCGTGACTTAAGGCGGGCCTTGTTAATGCCACATGAGCGCTGGGCGTTTAGAGGGCGGGCGCACGATAGCTCCACATTATATAACTCAGATTGTATATAAACTTGCATATATAATCAGATACAATATACAACATATTATTAAAGCAATACTGTCCGACAGCTTTGATATTCAGTGTTCTTGTGTGAAGAGTAGGGCCAGGTAGGCCTCTGAAACTTGAAACGGCAGGACAAAAGGGCCAGCTTTGTTGCCTGCGCAACCTTGGGAACCCACCCGAAACAAACAAAGTTAATACAACAAAATACAACTCTTCTGAGCCAGCCAAAGGTGTGACGCAAGATTCGGGTCCCACCTCCCACCTTTCTCTGGGCTGCCCGGCACGCCCTTCCTCACTGGAAGACGACACCTCAAAGCGCAGGACCCGATCGCTCCACCTGACATCCTCCTTTCTTCCTTTCTGCTTGTTTGTTTTTCATTGTGTACAAAAAAGCTGGGGCAATCAGAGGGGGTGTATCCCCGCTCTCACTGAAACGCATTCGCTTCGTTCGTCGATGTCCGGGGTCGCAAGCTGCATGCTTGTTCCTTCGTTCGTTGTCTGTCGTGCCGTGTCACCGTTTCTATGTGACCGTTTCCTGCAGAGAAACCGTTTCGTCATGAAACGGTCACCATGGTGTCATTTCCGTGTTAGATTCTGCAGAGAGACAAAGGCAACAATCAAGTTGGAACGTCATTTGCTTGAACAACTTCCACCACCCTCCCATCTCTCAAGCTTACAGCTCGCGTCTGCCGAACATGAAGCGACCCACTTTGCAAAACAAAGCCCACCTAGCAGTAGCATGGTTTCCATGAAAAGCGATGATCCTCAGCTGAACATTCTGTTTGAATGTTGGCTCAACTTTTCAATATGTTGGGAAGCATGGTCCACATCATTTTCCAGTGCTTCCCCAGGGTCGCTGTAAAGTTTGGAAGGGACGAGACTAAATGGCCTTGCAATGGTTGCGCAGCCGCGCACCGGCGCCTTTTTTGCGATATTGGGATGGGTCATGGCACCTGGAGCTCCTAGCAGCCTGGTAGGTTGACCTGGCTGGTAGGTCAACCAAGGTCTCACCTGCCTTTGACCCACAGCCATATTGTGCAAATCTTGAATACGTTGAACAAGTACATGGCGATGAACTTCGGAGGAAATGGATGTTTTTTTGGATTTCTGTGACCACTTCTGCCATCTTCCCCGGATCGATATGAGCAGGTTGTATCACCGAATGTCTCTCACCGAATCCTCGAAGTTCGATCCATGGCGGAACGTCGGACGGCGATGTTTTCGGCGCCTTCAGCCGCAGCACCTGAGGAGAAGAGGTCACTGGTACAAAGTAAGCAAATGACCTGGGGGTAAACTGGGTAGACATAAATCGGTAAATCATGGTTAAATCCATTGACGCAAATGACGATTAATCGCAAATCAAGATAAATCTGGATACTCTTGCACACACGGTGACCTACGACTCATCTGATCCCCAAAAAATGGGCCGATCGGCAGAAGTGCGAAGAGGTGTGATGAAAAATCACCGAAAATAACAACAAACCACATGATCAGAACGAGTGGCAACCAATGATAACGGTAAAAGGAAGAAAGTACCAGGTAGTCCGCACAGCGTCTTGCAATCAAATCATTAACAAAGGAATACAAAGGAGATACCTGCAACTTGCAATCCGCGGGGGTTGACAAGGGCATACTTGACCAATCTGAATACGGTAGATGTTGGAAAGTGACAGAAGGATCCCCGGTACCGTCGCCTCGTTTTGGCTAAATAATACGGCTTCCAACACAGCGTCGCGCGAAAGGCTCGTTCCATCCACCGGACACCTACGGCGACGGCGGAGCCGGAACCTGGTCGCGATCGAGGTCGTCGCCGGTGGCTCAACGGCTCAGCACGGTTCACCGAGTTCGGGTGGTTTTTGGAATTGGAACATATGTCCAACTGGGGGGGTCTCTTTCGCAACCACCCTAACTGGGTGGTGCTGAAACATGTGTCTTTTCTTGAACACCTCTTCCGCTGAGACTCCCCGGCCCTTCGCTTGGGCTCCGGTTCCTCTGGTTCGGCCGGAGCCGACGCCGGCGGCGCCGGCGCCGACGCCTTGGGCTCTTCTGACTCCGGTGGGGCCTCAATCAAGGCCGTTCAAGCCGAAGAGATCGTAGCGGTGCTGTGCGTTTTCGAAGTTCTTCTGAGACCTGCCCAGTTGGTCTTTGATGAACCATTTATACATCAATGTCAAGCAATGGCATCTTCTTAGTTGCATCAAACATCATCTGGTGGTTGTTGGTTCGTCCCTTTTTGCCGTGAAGCAGGTTTAACAAAATATAGAGATATATGATATATAGAGTCGCGTCGAATGGCTGCGACAGACCTCGTGAAAGAGGTACGCCTGGAGATGTCGAGTGGATGACCCCCTGGTCCTTCGAGGACCGTATACCATCCTGAGGACCTTTGATGGGAACATCGCGTTCGTCTGAACGTCATTTTTCCAAACATGCTTGATCTTTCTTCTTGAAGAAACCCAGCAACTGCGGACCTATTTTTGGATACCCCCTTGACTTGGGAGGATTCATTCTGACATTGCTGAAAAGACCTATTCTTTGCCTCAAGAGAAACGATGCTCCACAGCAAAGACATGCTTGATGATACAGTACAAAACCAAACTGATGATGCTTCACAAAGCCACGGGCGAAGTTAAACAACCTTTCAACCTATTAGTTGCACACTCATCCAGAGGGCCCACGAGACACAACCAACGAAGACCAGTGGACCGGTGGACATCTTCGCTGTGGCTGAGGGTGTTGGTGTGGACGGTCTCGCAACTGTCTCAGATCGTCCGCGCGTCCGACGTCGACGTGTTTTTTAGGACGCTTTCGTCCGACGTGTTCTCGGCGGATGTCTTCAACTTTCACTCGATGTTTAAGCGATATTTGGAGGGCGTATGAGCGTGGAGTTGCTTCGCTTTCATAGCTTCAATGATCATTCTTGCAGGAAGTCCCACACTTTGGTTTTTGGAGGATATCTCGCAGAGGTCTCGCAGAATCTCTGCGTTTTTAGGTATACATCATGTAGTGCGCAGGAAGCAGGCCAGCCGCTGAGAACTGGCTTTGTGCTAATGTACGGACAGCTTCTGGGAACGGGCTTGAAACATCTTGGAACGTCACTTGGCAGTGCATAGCTTGGGAGCCAAGGGCTCGGTACAGCCAAGTACATTTGACTGCTATAGTACATAGCTCCCTTGCCATAGCTTGGCTGCCAGTGCCACTGCAAATGTGCGTACGTAGCTTGGGAGCTAGAGCGTAGCAGCTTGGCAGTGGCAAGGCACGTTTCTATTACACATGTCACGTGTCCTTGTTGCATCGATGATGTTGCATACCGCGTGTGGCACAATTGGCGATGTCGCCGTGCCATGTGGGCTTAGTGAGGCCTCGGTGGTGAGGCTGTGCCTTGGTGTGGCAAGGCACCCTCTGTGCCATTTGGGGAGCGAAAAGCATCTGTGTGTAAATGCATGCGGTATGTTGCTGGTGAGAGGATCACGCTTGGTGGTGTGCATCACGTTCCAGCCGTCGCGTGTTGCGCACGTGTTGCTGTGATGTACAGGACGCGTGTTGATCTAGATAGGTCATGTCGGGGTCTCTACAATCAGATCTGCTGAAACTTCCAACCCTTTGGTATGCAGCCGGGTACTAACTATTGCAGGAAAAAGGCAAAACTAATGGATTGTCAATCCCCCAACTACCAGTTCACAACAACAATAACGACGACAACGACAATGACAACAAGGGCTACACTGCACCCTGTCCACACCACACCGTCCACCACACCCAAGGGCCACACCGGACGCGAGTTGCTCACCAAGCGCAAGCGCTTCCTAGGTCGTGCACGTTCGTGTTGAAAGGCTCACAACGATGGCAGCACGTTCCGATCTGGTGCCCATTATAGTCTCATCGTGTTGAAACGTGGATCTTGGACAGCGAGTGAGCTTGAAACACTGATTGAAGAGTGAGCTCCATTTATATACAGCATATGGTCCACATATATATATATGTATATGTCCATTATATTTTCTTATGGTCCATTTTTCTGGTCACTCTTACCCAGAACTTGGACCATTCTCCCCTGGCCTGGAACCCGAATCTTCGCTCCTTCTGGGTGTGTCCTCACAGTGATGCGGTGCGTGAGTCCGTCCACGAAGCCCGCCCTCCCGTCGTTCGTGATCGGCTGCAGTCGACCGCCACGGATGAAAAGCAAGCGCCCCTGTCGACCATGAAAAACACGGAGCTCTGCCAAAGCACAGAGCCAAAAGAATTAACAAAAACACCGGTTTCAGCTCGGGTTGTGTGAAGAAGTCCCAGCTTCTGCGCTTTACGAGGGTGAACGCTTCCCAACAACAAACGGACAAAATGTTGGAAATGTAAAGGGTTTGGGGTTCAATCCGGGCCAAACACACATTTGAACCTGTGCGAAACCTTTTTTTTCTCTGGCATTGACAAATCCGGGTTTCTATAGAGACCTCACGTTCCCTCAACCCATGCCCAACCCGTATTTCTTTGGTTGTGGTCCACACGGTAGCTCATCCCCTTAACTGCAGGGTGGAGGAAGAGACCTTCCTGTACTGAGGAGGATTGCCATGGGACGATAGGTCGAATATGGTCGAATACCTCAGAAGATCTCAGAAGTAAGAAACAATATGAAGGTCTTGAAGTAACTCTAAAACTCAGTTTGCTCTCTTTACGGTTTACCTATGTTTACCTGCCAAAACCCCCGTCCCCACCGCTTCTCCGCGTTTCTTGTGGGCCGTCGAACCGACCAAAAACGTGCGGCGCTTCGCTCCTCGGAGACCGAGGACGAGGCGGAGGCCTCGTCGTACGGCTGCAAACCGATCCAACGGCAGAGTTGTGTTCCACATGGTGGACTCCGCAGGGTGCGTGCCGGGCATGGGAGGAGTCAACTACGTTGAATGAAAAAAGATAAACGAACAAATGAAAACTACAAGGGCACTCAATGACACCGGGAATGAAAGATGTCACTGTTGCACCCATTGGGGTTCCGGGTGCCGTCATTTACGATGCCAAAAGATCTGGCCCAAGTCGCGTTGGTTGATTTATTCTGAGGTGAGGTCATGTTTATGACAATTGAGCTTAAAATCTGTTCAGTTCATCCAACACTTTAACCATTCAAACAACTGGCGACTTCGGGTGAAAATGAGGAAAGCTCTTCTTCTCCTGGTAATTGAGGGTTGTTGTTTATCACGGGCTTTGGACCATTGGTGACATTGGTGACCAAAATGCAAGTGTTGGTTCAGTTTTTTGCCCCCCCGAGGAACTCCAAAACATTTTGTCACAACTGGTTGAACACAGTAAAACAAGTGCGCCTGCACCAGGATCAGTGTTTGCGTGACCGGCAATGTTGTGCATGGCTGCATGGGTATCAACAGCAAGTCACTTTCCAAGCAGGACATGTCAAAAGTCTCAACGTTGGCAAATCCCACTGTTTTGACATCTTTTCCTGCAGTCTTGCAGGACGATTGGAACTCCCACATCCCTCCAAAAACTTGGCCTCCACCCTCCACCCTGTTAAGGCCTTCGCCTTCGCAGGCTGTGCCAACTCCTTGAAAGATGGACCATCAGAAGCAGAAGAATCGGAAAAGGACAGACCAGGAAGACCAACAAATCCCCAAAGTCATGGGTTTTCTTGGGACCCGAAACAGCGGAGGATAGCCGTGGAGGATCGCCGTGGAGTTTCGGACAACGAGGATCAGCCATGGCCAAGCAAGATTTGCATTACGTCATTGTGCATTACATTGCTACATTATGCTACATTGCTGTGGAAGCCACAAACCCAACCGCCAGGCGAAAGTGAAGCACTCTGTGATCCCGGCCCCAAAAGACACTGTGAGAGCGAAGAACATTGAATACTCGGCGCCGGCCGCTCATGGCGGCGTTGCCATAAAACAGGCGGCCTGTCCCTCCAACCCCCGCACGCAACTCAACACCGAAGCGGTTGCTTTTACCAGCGTATGTGAGGCTCTGAACACCTGTTTCGTCTAATTAAGTAGCGATGCCCTTGCTACTAGTAGTTCCTAGCTACTAGTAGTAATGCCCTTGTTACTAGTAGCGATGCCCTAGTTACTAAAGCGAACTGAGGTGAAGTAAAAAGGTTTGGCAAAAAAAACCGGTCAAACTCTGGGAATCCAAAGAGTCGGATTCCAAGTGCTGACCTCGCTGATCTCCACCCGCAACTTCTCCACGGCCGTGCAAATGGGGTCCGTCTGGCCCGCGACCGGACCGAAAGGACCCGTTCGTTATGGACCGAAGATACACCAAGTTGATACTTCCTCTGGTCCAGAAAGAGCACTAAAACCACTTCTTGTATCTCCGGAACCGAACACCGGACGCAACTTGTTCGTGCAACGTGTGCTCAACATGGAGTTCAGCATGTATGGACCGGACTGTAAATTCTGAGCAACCAAACACAACTTATACGTAATTTATAGGTTTAAAACGCGGAGTGGAAACAAGGTTTTGAGTGTCAAGCGGCGTGTTCAACATGGAAGTGTTGTTCGCTGATCCTCTGGCAAGGGACCCCCACAGAACGCATCAAGGGCATTGTTCTACTGTTTGGCTTGCTTCCACACACGCAAAAAAAATACAAAGACGCGTTGCAGCACCGCAGGGCGTTGCGGCGCCCCTATAACGATCCGGCCAAGGTGGTTTGCACGAGTTTGGGTCATGGCTGGCATCATGTGCGTCATGAGCTGTACCTGGGGAAAGAGGGGCTATCACCAGTGTAGCTGGGGGGCTTTGCTTGGTGTACCGGCATCCAAAAGCCATCAGTGTAGCTACTTGAAATCGTGGTTTGCTTAGTGTGACGGCGTGTGAACACTTGGCCTGTTAGGGCAAATCCGATCGGGTGGGGATCCCCCTTTGACTCATATAATAAAAGGACCGGATAACCCCACATGATAAGTTTTACAAATTTCAAGATGTGACGTGGACGAGGATGAGAATGGGGAGGGAGGAGGTGTGTGTGTGGTAAGATGGCGTGCGTAGTGAGTGGGTGGGTGAGTGAGTGAGTGAGTGAGTGGAGTGAGTGGAGTGAGTGGAGTGA
>CAXAMN010028027.1:581903-651804 GCA_963970005.1 Durusdinium trenchii
AACGCACAGAACCGCAGGGGGCCCAGCGGCGACCACGCGCGCCGCAGCCCCTTCTGGAGGCTCTGGGTACTGCGCCTGCCACTGCAAAGAGCGAGGGGCCCAGCGGCGACCACGCGCGCCGCAGGCCCTTCTGGAGGCTCTGGGTACTGCGCCTGCCACTGCAGAGAGCAGGGGGCCCAGCGGCGACCGAGTGTGAATGAGTGAGTGAGTGAGTGGACTGAGTGAGTGGAGTCAGTGAGTGGAGTGAGTGAGTGAGTGAGTGAGTGGGGGGGTGAGGGGTGGAGTGAGTGAGTGAGTGAGGGGAGGGAGCGAGGGACGGAGGGAGGGAGGGGGGGGCGGGCGGAGTCGGGCGGGATGGCAGCCAAAAAACTAGAACCCCACACAGAGATGTGGGGAACAAGGTGTTGATTATCGGTACACTCTTTTACATCATAACAATTTTCTGGTTGAAGTTTGCACTGAGATAAATCGCCAACTGCTTGGAATGCTTGCCTCTCTCCCATATACTGGCAATGCTTATGCGTGGATGATCCTGATTTGACACTCTGCGAGGATTTGGAAACTCCGGTGACTCCAACGAAAGCTTGAGACCTGATGACACCACTTCAGCTTACCAAGATAGCTCCAGCGCATCCAATCAAACAAAAATGTGCTGGACGTGACAAAATGTACCCAGAAGGCAAAAAGATCCCGAGAGCGCAAAAGCTGCATGCAGGCTTTTCTTATGCGCTTTGATTGATGCTGGGGTCCTCCCCCAGACCCTGCGCCGTTTGGTCAGCTTCAAGACCCTGGGCTTCGCCAGGAGGACAAAGGGTGTGTCAGGCAGTAGGATTCGCCCATCCCTGCCAAACACACCCAAGTGTCCCCTGGTCCTCCCAGGGCCAAAGGGCACCTGTCAAGGTGCCAGGGGACAGGGTCGGGAGGACTGCCCACCGGATCCGGTCACGGGATCTTGGGTGGGAACCTAGGAAAATCCAGTCGAAGACAACAGTCTTGTGGCAAAAGGAAAAACAAAGAGGGTCTCCGGGGCCGGCAACCGGCAATCTAAGGAGAACCCTTCAAAATCAGGGTGAGTAAGTTCGTCAGCCCAGGTGTTGTATTCCCTGGGGACGTGGTTCGGAGCAATGCTACAGCCCTCACAATGAAGGAAAAGAACCAGCTCCATTAACAGCGCTGCCGTGTATGGTTTCTTGGCAGAGAGGTTGAGCAAGCTGAAGATGTTGCCCGAGTTGTCGCTGCCAACCGGGAGGCGAACTCGTCCCGGAAGCTGGCCCTGTTGGGCCACCAAGTGCTTGCAAAGAAGTAAGGTACCCAAGAGTTCCAAAGCCGCGATGCGCTTCTGTGGGTTGCCATCTTTGAATGCCCAAGGGTGTGCAACCGCTGTAATGGCATAGTGAAACCAAAGGACGGTTTCCTTGGTGGGGTTTGGGGAGTCAGTGCACCAGCCCCCAACATAGGCTTCACCAGTCCTCGACGCACTGGCGTCACTGCATCCCCACCATGGGGACTTCGGCAGGAAGGGTGAGTATTGTTCAAAAGGGTGCGTGAAGAGCTCCTTCAGCAAATAGGCCAGCATGCGGACCACCTTGGGCGGGTGGCCCATGGTCCGGACCGCCATCTTCCAGGCCCATAAGGGCTGGAGCATGGACTTGGTCAGGGGGCAGCATGCTGTCGCCCATTGGATCCGCCCCATTGCCTTTTCAATGGCTTTTGCTGACATGGGGGCTCCGTTGGCGAGTTCCTCCAGGAGTTCCATGACCTTGATGTGCTTTGGTGCCGCCATCTGGACTCGAGGAATGGCCGGGTGAATCACGAACCCGAGCCATGTATTGATCTCTGCCAGGTGAGTCTTACCGTGCTGTTATGCCATGTATCCTCTGCCGTGGAAGGGGGGTTGGAAGCCCTGGCGGCGGTACTGCCCTGTGTGAGGCCTGCAATGGCCTTGGCTGCTTTAAGGGCCCGGGATGGATTCGTGCCACGAGGGCCCTCCTCTCGTGACCTCTTGGAGGGAGGGCGCTGGCCCGGGCGCGTGGTAGTCTGGGGGGGTGGGCTTGGGTGGGATCTGAAGGAGCCTGGCGATGGCCTGAGCCAAGCCTGTCATCATCTGGTCGGGGTACCGGCTGAGGTCACTGGACTGGAGGTCCCCCAGAGGTTGGTGCCCAGAGTGGTTACACCGAAGGTCTTGCCAGTGGTGCAGCGGGAGATCAGTCGAAAGGGTGGTTGCCTTGACAACCATCTGGCCTAGTCTCAATGCGATGGTGGTGCAACTGGTTGGCCCATTTGATGTAAGCCCGGGTCACCCACAACGAGGAGCACTTGTGTGCTTGGGGACTGGCACTGACCTCCATGGGGTCCCGGGGGTGTTCCAGGAAGGAGTATCCCACTCTCGGTGGGTGGCATTGCGAAAGCCCTTGGTATGCCAGTGAGGTAAGATACATCTGGCGGAGCACCAGCATGCTGTCATTGTCCGTGTCGGTCTGTTCCTCCGCTGTATTGGAGAAGTCCCCACACATGCTGCTCACTGCGCCCCCTCACTGGCCTGGGGGCGTTAGGCTTGGGGAACCACCTGAGGATGCTCCAAGTGCGACAGTTGGGGCCGCCCCCAATGAAGAGGAGGAGACCCGCAGCAGCCAGGGAGGACAGATGGTTCCATAGGGGCTGCTGTAGCATATCTTGGCCAAGGGGCCCCTTTTCACGTCGGATGTCAACCGCCCAAATCAAAGGCGAGAGGTCTGGACACGTGGAGTGGATGTAAGAGTCTAGAGAGCCCGCATCATCCTTGCCGGCGTAGAGCAAAAGAATGGTTGGTTTGGCCTCTCATTGGTGGGACCGGGATCTTCGTCCAGTGAAGGCGTCGGCGCAGCCTGTCTGGGACGCCCGTCATCCAGGTGAAGGCAGGTTCCACCTGCGGAGTGTTTGCCTGGGTTGAGGGCGGGTCCCCGGCCCCGCCTGGGCTATTTGCTGGGTTCCCGGCTGTCGATGGGGTGGCCTCAGTGTCCTTCGTAGACGCCCGGGATCTGGCGCATCCGCAGGGTGACCCTTTTGGGGCTGATCAGGGCCAAGGGCACCTGGTCGAGGCCTCGGTTCATTGGAGGGTTCTGTGGATGGTACAGGGCCCAGGGCGCCTGGACCATTTCCGGCCTCCCTGTGGGGTTCCACATGCAGTTCTGCTGAAGAAGCAGGTGGGTGCTTGTCCGGGGACGCGTTGCACACCCAGCTTTCTTGGGGGACCGGACAGTTGTGGGAACGGCCACAGCTGCCGGGGCAGGTGCCCGTCAAGTGGTAGTCTCGGCAAAATGCTTTTTCCTTTTTGGGGTCCTTGAAGGCCCATGCGTCCGGCCACTGGCCCTTGCCTTTGCCCTTTGGGGTCTTGCCCTTGCCTCCTTTCAAAATGGGCCTCGTCCCTTTCCGGCCTCGATCCTTACCGCCTTTTGCAGGCTTGTCCCACTGGGTTTGCCAGACTTGGGTCCAGGGCTTGCCCCTGTTCTTGCCCAGCCCCTTGGAGGTGGTTCTTGGGGTGTTGTTGCAGTACTCGTAGACCTCCCTCTGCCAGAAGAGGTGGTCGTGGCGGAGCTTGGACAGGGCCTCAGCGAGTGAGGTGCCTGAGTGGACCAGGTCATGAATCTTGCGCCAGGCATTGCGCTCCGCAAACTGGAGGACTCTTTCTGACGGGGGGGGTCGGCGACCCGCGATGTCCTCCCCGTAAAACCACTCATACCATTCGTCCAGGGCCTCCTTGGTCAGTCTCAGATGGGCAAACTGCGGCTGACCCGCGATGCACATCAACAGGGTGGTTCTGAACACCGTGTGCATGCTCTCCAATTGCCGTCGGGTCCGAGGGTCCGGCCGGGTCTCTTCCTCATCTGCCCAGTCCCAGCCATCCACCGACACCTTCCGTGTGGTCATGACGGGTCGCTCCCCGTCCTCCGGAAGGGCCCCGACAATGTGCTTGGCCTGGATGTAGCCAAGCTCCCCGGCCGCAATGTGCTTGAACTGGCGTTTCAGGTATGCATCACTGCCCTGGCACTCCAATCGTGGTTTGAGGCAGCTGTATGCCTCAGCATAGGCGGTCTCCAAGACCCGCCGGTCGCAGAGGCTGCCCAGGGGGCCCTTGGCCGTGCCTGGGGGTTCCACGGCCGCGGTGCGACCCACATGAAGCTGTGTCTGAGCCATCGACTTGGCCGCCCGGACCGCCTGAAGCAAACGCATGGCAGTGAACCGGGAGGAAGTTGTTCTCACCATCTTGGAACTCCAAATCTCGGGGCCCTTGGGCCCGTGCGTCCTCCGGGGTGTTCCATCGGTCCCCTAAGTCCTCCACCGTCACATAGCCCTGCTGGGCCAGTTTGGCCTGCACCACCCAGGGGATCTGTTTCGCGACCAAGATGAGTGCAAGCGGCTTCGTCAAGAGATCGAGATATGGTCGCAGGGCCTCAGGGGCCTCAGTTGGGGGTTTCACTGGTTCTGCTGGGGGGCCAACGCCTGCCCCCCCCACCACCGGCACCGCCAGGTGCTGCTGCCATCAAGGGCGGGTTGGGTGGGTTTTCTCCAGAGTTCAGGTGCAATCCTGTGGATGATTGCCACCAGCTTGAGCCAAAATGTCTCGGTGGGACATTTTGTGAACTTCAGTGAACATAAAACTTGCACCCGCAAGCTACATGCAAGTGTGAATTTCAAATGTTTGACGAAATGGTTCACACAAAAAGCTCCCATGTGCAATGTGTCTGTGCAACATGACATGGCCACAATATGCCACAATCAACAGTGCACAGAAACGGAAAACCAGTACAAAAAAGCCACGGAGGACCGGGTTTTGGGTCGCTTCCCAGTCCAAAGCTACCGGGTCCACCTACGGCACTCCCCGAGCCACGAACGGGACCCTTTTCGGTGCGGTCGGTCGGCGTGGCGGATCCACGTGGCGGCTTTCGGCCTGATTATAGCCCTTCAATGCTTGATATCTGGTCTCCCAGAGCTGTGCCTCCGGCCGCCTAACCAAAGCGGATCCATCAGCGAAAACCCGAAAACCGCATATAGATAGGGGTGGATCAACCTGGAACCCACCGTGAATGGGGTGATTTGGGTAAATTTAGAGGCGATTGATTCAATTAGGATCTACAAAGATCGAACACAACCGTAGTTTAACTGGAAGTCTGAAATGCTCCAGGAGTCACAGAGCTCGGGGTGCCGGACATGGAGCAAGTCGGGGTGCCCCGTCGTCACATCCACTGGATGGGACTAAAAAACACCCAACTCCATGACTCCTCGTGAAAGATTCTCGAATCCGCCCGCACTGAAGATGCATATCGACCTACTCGTTTCGTGTATCGTGGCTATAATGGCCGGGGTGGTACCCAGTGCGCCTAGGTAGCTAGAGACCGCAAAAAAAAAGAAGCTACTAGAGACAGCAGAAAAGTCGTTTTCGTGTCATGTCGAACGATTTGATTTGGGGTAACATCTCCCGATATATGTTGGCACTTGTCGGCATGTAGCTCATCTGAATCTATATACTGAATATCCTTCAAACACATTTGGGGGGCCAGCTATGAGTGGTCCCCAATATTGGCCCCAATCAAAGTATCAAAGGCATCGTTTTGGCCCAACCAACCACCTACCTCACAATCTTCTCTGAGAACCCCAGACTTCACAAAGTACTGCGTGGACGACGTGTACGCCCGTCCTGATCAGGTGGCGTTCGGTGGTGTTCTTGGTGCCGTCTGTGGTGTTCTTGGTACCATTTCATGGCAGAACACAAAGCCAAAGCGCTGTCATTGCTGCATCCCCAAGACAAACCAAGACAAGAAAAGGCCCTCAAATCAAGGTGAAGCCATCCCAGGCATGTCAAAATGAAGATTTTGCACTGAAAAAATAGAGAACATGGAAAAGGAACAACAACAACAACAACTGATTGCATGGGCCCATGTTGTTCCTTTTTTTGCGTGCCCACAGGTTTTGCTGAGGTGTCCGTCCAGTCTCCTGTTTGAACTGAAACCCCATTTGTGGCGGGTCACCCAGTTCTAGGTGTTCGTTCTGAACAAATGTTGGGTCAATGAGAACTGACAACATTCCTTGACCTTTGTGGCCTTTGGTCACTGGCATACCTGAGGTGGAACGCCTTCAGTATATGATAGATCATGATAGTGTAAGTGAGTATATGTCTTGTGTTATGGTGTAATGTAGCATTCGCCTACATTCGCATGGTTTGTAAAACAGGGGAAGGTTCTGCTCAATCTTATAAGACTGTGGTACTGGTACCCTCAACCAATCCATACCAATCCGACCCATCCCAAGCGAGTTCGTCTATCATCTGTTCGTGTAAACAAGTGGGAGATCATGACTCAAACATGACTCAAAAGTAAGCACAAAAACCACTATGAGATGCCAGACTGCATGGATCCTTGTTTTCAAAACATGCCTTGATCGTCCAAAAACACAAACATCCAAGGTTTCCCTGGTCTCTGTTGCTTTCAAAGGTTTGCAACCAATCGCACACAGAAAACGGATGTTTTTTCTTCAAAGTTCCGAGTTAACCTGAACGGACCGAGTCTTTGGCGCCGCCCCCCTTTCATTTTTCGCCATGGCACCCTTTGGTCATGCCCCGAAAAAATGAATGATACACACGCATATGAATCAATCAACCCCCAACTTGGCCATGTCTTTGTGCAAAGTCCTGCCTTTCACCATCCAACCCCGCGCTGGGCCATCGGTGATGTAGCGGACCTCCGTGAGCACGGAGATGATGTTTGATGAAGGTACCACAGAAGCCAGAAATCCAGTTATTGACTCATTGACAGTTGTTGTTTAATTCTCAAATATTCTTATATAACAGCGCAAAAACAAGATAAACAAATCTGATTATATAGGGAAGGTGTCTTTACTCCCACGCGCATAATGTGTTATATCTGCTCACTCTTTGTGCATTCATCTTCCCTCACTGGTCTGTTCTTAGCTTCTTAGCTCTTTTTTGAGCAAATTAGGGTGCCTGGGAAAAAAGAACTTTCGAGCAGTCAAGAGTCAAGAGGTTATCATGAAGCTATCATCCGCCCACCAGCCCTTTGCATTGGACCACGTGGCCCAGTTACAAAAATTCGAGGTGTTCATCGATGATCCTTTACCACTAAAATGAATTTGCAACCTCAAATTTACAACCAACATGATCCTTCTCCATGATCCTCTCCCACCAAAACAGCATGTTTCCCCATCCCCTTTGCTCTTTCCATCCAAGGAACCACTTCCACTGTGCCGGTCTTCGAGGTGAACTTGCCTCTCCGACGCTCCGACCGACCCACGACGTCGGTTCGACGAAGAAACGGAGGTCAGCAAGCACCGGGAAACGGAGAGCAAGCACCTCATCAAACCACGTGGTTTTGTGTCTTGAGATGTCTTGAGATTGGATTTGGGTGTCTTTCATCCCTGACGTGGTGTTTTCTGCCTTTGTGGATCTTGCCTTTTCTTCTTTTTCTCCTGTCTTTCTGTTTTTCTCCAACGGAGACCACCAAAAATACGAGACAGGACCCACACAATGAGGTCTGATCTGCATGCTGCACGACTTCGTCTAGAACGAACTTCGTTTGGCTTGGACGGTTCACGCAGCTGAAACATATTATGGAATTTTGTAGTGGAAGTTGCAGGAATTCCACGAATTCCAGGGTTCGGTTGGTGACGGTTCGATGTTCCTTATTGGAGTGGCAACTATGGTAACTGCATCCTTTGCTGGTCCGCAATTTGACCCCTTGATCCATCTGACCGCTCTGACCGCACAGATCGCCCGGACCTGGACCAGTCTCCTGATTTCCGCGCTTTCCCTCAGCGAAGCAAGGGTTGGTGGACACGGAGGTGGACCAGGTGGATTGGATGGTCCAACCAAACTGCAACAAACCAAAGTTAAAGACGTTGGGTCGGTCTATCCTAATGCCTGTAACAGTGGATGATGATGGGGCCTGGTTGCAGGCCTTGTTCAAAAATAGTAATGAATTGTTTACTGACTGTTACAGGTAGAAAAGACCAAATCACTCTTTCTTTCAGAAACCCCATCGTCAAGCAACTCCGAGCGGAATCTCAAACTCCGAGCTGATTTCTTGGACACAGTCAATGTTCGTTTGAATAGAATTTCTCGATTTGCTCAGGTGGTGGGACTGACCACCCCACCATGTAGCCTCGGTTGGTTAAGCGCCTTGCCTGGGCACGAGAAGCTAAGTGGGTTCACGAAATAGAGCTGCAATAGCTGTAAGTTCAGTTGTATAGTAGTACCCACGAAGAATCGTTGAGAGCGCGACCTTCTGAGGTCGCTCCCTGAAGTGATCTTGGGGATCCCCTCTTGAACGACCCCAGGAGTGGACACTCCAACCAGACCCGAACGGAACACACGAGGCGTTGAACACGCGCGGAAACCCGCTGAGCGTTTCCAGCTCGAGCTGCGGGTGGGGCAGGGACACCTTGGGAAGCTGGAAGATGTTGAAGGGATGCGATGTAGGTCAGAATATGTCAGAAGACTAACACCCTCAGGTTGATTGAGGTTCTGAACAACAATGATTAATGAGTGATTCAATGCTGCTTTTGGGGGTTCCAGGTTTTGCACCTCACATGGCTAACAAAAAAACACACTAATTAGTCAAGTACCCTCCAACATGGAAGTGGCGAGTGTGGCCATTGGAAGACTGCTTTCCAAATACCAAACCAGAGGTGTTCAATCTCCATGGTTCTTGGGAGGGCGTCACCATGCGTCATCGGACACACATGGTGTTGCAGGGAGGGTGTCTAAATAGACCACCTCTTCGCCTTCGAGATCACGAGATCTGTGGAGTCCATGACTTTTCGGTTCCCAATGACTTTTCGGTGGTGCAGACACTGTCCCCAAAAACGCAAACGCTGCATCAGAAAAAGGCACGGCTGCATGCCCTTTGTTCATTCTGCTTTGAACAGTCTTCTTCAGGAAATTGTACTTTTTGGACGCAACACCGTGTCCGAGGTACTTGATAAACACATAATTAGGTCCTTTTTTCTGCTGCAAAAATACCTCCAGCTCCGGTGCTTTCGCCTCCTTCCACAGGATCGAAACGTGGCGAACGCTGGCTTCTCCAACCGCGGAGAGCCAAAAGGGGGGGGGGGCACCCCGACCCGAAGAGCGATGAAGAGCAAGCAGATTCAACCCCAAGAATCTTCCCCTTGAACCACATTCTTCCAAACATGTCTTCGCTCTCGTCTTCGCTCTCGTCTTCTTTCCACTCATTTCCACTCCAAGCGACTCTCTTTCTTCGCCTTCGGCTTCGCTTCAGCGCGCCTCGCCGAGGTCCAAGAGTTCGACGAAGGCAACAACACGAGGAACCCACAGGGGTGGCGCGAAGCCCCAAAGCGACACCCTAGGACACACGAAATCGCTGGTGTCAAGAAAGGTCTTGGGTTGACGTCGCACAAAACATCACAAAACACAAGTCAAGCATCCAAAACAAGATCCAACCAACTCAAAACACATCCAAAACAACGGTCTTGACGTTGCGACAGTAGATTTCAGGTCCAGTGAAAGCTCGCACAACCTGCTTTGCCAAACCAGGACTTGCAGTGATGGTTGAGCGAAAGATGCACGCGAAGAGCAGCGCTCTCTAGGATGGTCCCGCATGGCTGTGCTCATACCCCAGCTGGTTGATCTTGAGTGGTGATCGACATGAAACTACCCTAGCCGTGTTTTTGGGATGAACACAGGTGTCGAATTCCCTCTATAGACGGTCCTATAGACGGTCAGGCCAACAGGTCAGGCAAATCCAAAGAAACTGCATTTGCTTTGTATCATTCAGGTACGAATGTCCTA
Source organism: Durusdinium trenchii (assembly GCA_963970005.1). Taxonomy (NCBI): domain Eukaryota; class Dinophyceae; order Suessiales; family Symbiodiniaceae; genus Durusdinium; species Durusdinium trenchii. The sequence continues at coordinate 591,703 of CAXAMN010028027.1, forward strand.
CTGCAATTTCAACTATAATGCAACTATATGGCAAATATATAACATTGTACAACCATATATAACCACTCATGTCAAGGGAGTGAGAAACCTCTTGATCTCGCGAGTTCCTCCAGTAGTTCTCAGCGCCTCTTGGCTTCAGCTTCTGCCTGCCCGAGATGGATCTCTGAGAATTTAAATCAAAAGTGGAAGAGAGTGATAGGCCTAAAAACTGTGGTACACGTGGGCTCTACATCTGACTGCAAGCCCAATCCATGTTCCACCTGACCACCTGACCAGTGGAACAGAACAAGATTGTCAGCTTCGCCATAGAGTTGTAGCATTCATCCAGTCGGATTCCCATCGTCCACACACACACACACACACCAATGGACCATAGTAGCTTTCACCTGCATCTTGAATTAGACTTTAAGTTTAATTTGGATTCTTTTATATATTGGATCTTGAGGATGTGATATGATTTTCTGTGCACAGTTCCGGATCACAAACCTTGTGTAGAGTTGGTTTGCTTCTGGCCGCATTCATACCTTACCACATAAAAGACCAATGGAGAAGCTCAAGGACAGGACACCCACCAATCATGGGCTACGAATGGGAGAACAGCCACAGGATCACACAGTTTTTCTCGAACTCTTGCTGTCACCGCTGTCACCAGCCAATAAACAAGAAATTGGCTTTCAGTCTTTTGGGTTAACGAGAAAGGGTTCAAGATTCAAAACAATGGTTGAACAGAGATGTGAGTTGTCCTGGTTGTCTCAAAGCAAACTCCAATCCACATCCCATCGTACACAGCATCAACATTCCAAGTTGATGCATGCGCATGATCGACAACCTATGACGGTGACCCTCACATGGCCCACTGGAACCCATTCTGCGATCCGTTCGGCAAACACAGAGTGCGTTGGAAGAAACTCGGTTTGGAACGCATGTGCGTTCACCAAGACCGAGGGCGGTGATTCAGAATTACCGTAGACCTGAAATCACGTCCTGTGTCCAAGGTCGAACCCTTTTCAGCCCAGATGTCAAACATTGAGACTTCCAGCCCTCAACACCCCAATGAGTGGTGGCGGTGCTGGTGCCCAGTAAAAAAAAATGTGTGCTCTCTATGTGGCTGCTAAATTTGGGCCGAACATCTATATAATCTAAGCGGACAACGCTATATACAGTATATATCCCTTATGGCAAATAACAGGTTCAACCACTGAGGCTGAAAGAACTCAGGGTATACTGTATTTTCAGAAACCTGCACTCTAAAACCACTCTGACAAATCCTCTTGTCATGCGTTGAACTGAATAGCCTACCACGTCACCCGTCCGCAGTTTCTGCGGGACGTTGCGCTCGCTGGCCTTCGCCGTTTTCGCAGCCAGGGCTTTTGCCGCAGCTTCGACCTCTTTTTTTCTCGGTACAGCGGAATTTTGTTGGCATGAAGCTCGGAGCTGAAACGGTTGACGTTGCTTAAGAGGGCATGGGCATGAGGAGGGCTGACACACGGACCATTGGCATTTTAGGAAGTCTATGGGAATTTCAGTAGAACTATACCTCCCGAAATCACTTCCTGTGTCCAAGGTCGAATCCTTTTCAGCCCAAATGTCAGCAAACAAACATTGAAATTTCCAGCCCTCTACAACACCTGCTTAGAAGACAACACCCAATAATGAGTGGGACATGTTTTTTTCCCTATTTTTCTGCCCTGTTTGGGTTCTATTTCCACCTTGTCACACACACACAGTCTTTTTTTCTCCAGGGTTGAATTAAAACCCAGCCCGGCGGCGGCGGTGGCGGTGGTGGTGGTGGTGCTGGTGCTGGCTGGCAGAATCTTGTCTAGGCCGACAACATTAATCAATAACATATAATTTTTGTAAAGTATGCCTTGCGTGCAAATGTGTGCAAATAACAGGTTCAACCACTGAGGCTGAAAGAACTCAGGGTATGCGGTATACTGTATATTCAGAAACCTGCACTCTAAAACCACACTCTGACAAATCCTCTTGTCATGCGTTGAACTGAATAGCCTACCACGTCACCCGTCCGCGGTTTCTGCGCTCGCTGGCCTTCGCCGTTTTCGCAGCCAGGGCTTTTGCCACAGCTTCGGCCTCTTTTTTTCTCGGTACAGCGGAATTTTGTTGGCATGAAGCTCGGAGCTGAAACGGTTGACGTCGCTTAAGAGGGCATGGGCATGAGGAGGGCTGACACGGACCGTTGGCATATTATGTTAGGACGTTTGTGGAATTTGTCCCGGCCATGTTGGGGGAAGAAACCAAACGCATGGAACCGGCAAACTTGCCCCCCGCTGAGCCAAGTTTGCCAATAGGTGGCCACGATTGGGGAAGCCCACAGCCCACATGACTGGATCATTAAAAAGAAACTGCCAGGAGTCACAAGACGGGGTGCTTCATAGAGGTTAGGGGTGCCCCTGTCACATCCACTGGATGGGACTAAGCACCACCAGCACCACCAGCATCATGTGACTCCTGGTGGAGGCGTCTTGGTGTCGAAAAGCTGCGTTTCTTCGGTCCACATGGTCCTGCGTTGCGACAGAGACCGGCCCCGTGACCGGCCACGTGGTCCAGAAGAGTTCGATGGTCAAAGCCTCTGCATGAGGCAAAGTCAAACCGCCCACTTGCTTGATGATGCTGGTGTGAGCTTCGATTTTACATGATTTTGCCGGATCACTTGCAGCAACCTCAGCTGCCATCCGTCTGGATCAATTCTGGAAATAGATGCTGAAACATGGTACCCGACTCAGCTATGGGAGGGTGAATCGACTGTATTTATAAATAATGCCAGTGCATTGCATTTACAAAAAAAAAACAATGTTTTTCATGTTTTTTCTATATACCCCAAAGTTCTCCTCAGGGCCTCTTTCAAAAACTTGCGACGGAGCACTCTCCGTCGGACCGTGCGGGTATCCATCAACCGCATCCGTCTCTTCGGAACGAAGACACATCAACGGGTCCACGAACGTCTGAACGAACATCGTCTCGTCTTCTTCAACGCAGCGAAGCGGTGCATATGGAAAAGTTGTAGAACCCAAAAAACCTCTTGCTTTGTGCTTAATGGAATGAATGGACACCCATAACACAAATAACAAGGACAAAGGATATGAGAGGTGCCGCATTTAGACGAGTCATGACACAACGGCCCATTGACACAACGGTTCACGGCGGAAAGGAGGCCTTCTGCGCCTTCCGCTCCGCCGCCTTTTTGGCGGCCTCGGAATGCAGACCGGACGACGGTCTTTGGAAGGTCCGTCGGTCCTTCGGGTTGCCTGGACTGGCGTTCGTCAAATGGAAGGGTTTATGACAAAAAATGTGGCGTCTTTTCAGGCTCATGTGGGTAGGGGGTGAATTCCAATGTCAATGGCACTGAACATCATTCCTGACCCACATGGTTCAAATGATCGAAGGTATTATTAAGGAAGATACAGGGAGTGCATGTGATTGCTCCGGGTTCTCGACCTGAAGGATCTTATCGTACCCCATCTTCTAGCAGCATACCCATGCTGACTTGGATTGACTCGTGGATGGTCTTCTCTTCTTAGGTGCGGCATGTGTCATGGTGTTGACCTGGTGTTGACCTACCCAAACGGCCAATTGACCCTACGGCCCCACGGTTCGCTCAATTGAAAAAGGAGAAGACGCGACGTCAAAAAGACAGAGGAAAACAGAAAGGAAGAAACGCCCAAGAAGGCTGGGCGGTTGAGTAGACCTGTTCAGTAAAAAATCACCCTAGAAAAGACCAAGGACATAAACCGACCCATTATTACTATTCTAGGGAAGTTGTTCTGTAAATAGTGGGCCGAGCAGTCTCCAGCGGTCGAGAGGGACGAGCGGAGGAGCCGTTGTATACGATGCTACGGTATCGCAGCGTCGGGTCGTCTGCTTTGGATGCTTTCGCTCACCGGCATCCCAACAACGCCACGGAAAAAAAAAGGAAAACCCACACTCGGTGGATTTAGGCCCTACTTCCGGGCCTACCTTTTTGGGCGTCTCAAGGAGGTTTCACCATGGAGGACGTTACTCCGACGTCTCGCGCACGTAGCTGTGAGACCGCAGCCTTTGTCGTCGTCTTGTTGAAAAGTCATGTCCAGACTAAGCCACAGGTCCCTCAAGTTTCTTGTGCCCGTCCCCAGCTTTGGTGAGAGTCACTAATTACATGGACGAAATTAAAGATGAGCAAAAATAAGCACGGTGGTGGAATGCCAGAATATGTTCACGCTGTTGAAAGCGGTGCTGCCAGCGCGCGTTGATGATGCCTAGTACCCCTACTAGGACTGCCTTGATGATGCGAGTGATGCCGCAAACGACTAGCATCTCCTGCAAATTATCCAACTCACCAAAGCTTGCCTACCAAAAAACCACCCCCGCCTTGCAGCTAGCCTATCGGCTGGCTTTCATAATGTTGGCAAAGGAAGGCTTCGGTTCAGTCATTAGGGAGTTGCACAAAAAGGCGATTAAAGTAACTGTTTGAATCGCGCAGGATGATGCAGCCGATGCCGTCACATCCAACCCAGGAAACCAAATTTGCAAGACTTACATTGGGTATATCCTATTCGCTGTAACAGTGGAGGATGATTGTTTAGTATATAAAGGCCTTCTCTAAAACAGTGATAACTGTTCACTGATTGTTACAGGATGTTACAGGTAATAGGACCCCCCACAAGATTTACAATTCTTACACTGCGCCCTTTTGCAAGTATGAACTTCAAGTTCGACTCAATGAACACCAGTAGTCTGTTGCGAGATGTGCGTGACAATGAAGAGCCAGCAGCCAGCTGAGATACAGGTGTCACGCCCCGTGCATTGATATTCCTAGCAAAAGGTGTCACGTCGCCAGTCTAAAAAGCAAACATGGTGATGACGTTTACATTGTACAAAGCAGCTATGGAGTTGCTTTGAGGTATTGGAACCTACCTCTGAGCGTTTACAGCGACGATGAAGGAGCGTTGATTAGCAAAACAAACTGAAAGAAACGGTAGAAATTGTTGAAGGATGAAGGCATACCACACGTCGTAGAATTATATACTGTAGAAGGATAACATGCTCAATCAACAAAATGAGGCATTACACATTTTGGTCAAGTGCCATCCAGCTATCATGCAATAAGCGCAACGACCAAATCCACGGTAGCACAATATAGCACAATGCATATCCAAAATGGAAAAGTTCAAGTCAGTACTAAGTATCAGAGAAACCAAAAAGAACCAGAAGGTTATATAGTGTGAGCAGTAACAATATGTCTGCCTTTTCTTTCCCAACGCTCCCAAAGTAAAGGAATACATGACATAGGGGCAAAACCTGAGGGTCCTGAGTCATTATCTGAGCCAGGCCACTCCATGTTCACATCAACACCCCCGTAGCCTTTGGTCTACTTTCCCTTCCAAGGAATTTTTCGACAGCCAGGCCACCGCAGAATCCGTACGTATAAGATCTTTTTCTTACCCAGCCATGATCCGGTTTTCACACTCTTCACATGCGACCAAATGCCCGCCCCATCTTCACATGCCCAGGAGCCGCTTGGGCAGCTTGCTGAGCCTTCTCCGCCCTTCCGGCGGCCTCGGGTGTCGTCTGGAGCCCCTCAAGAAAAAACGCTCGGCGCGGGCGACGGTCCTCACTCGGCTCGACTCGTTTTGAACGTTTGGAGAGCGTGGGAGCCTAACACTCCAAACCCCAGCACATCAAGAATTGACCCAAGCACATCATTCAGCCCCAAGTCCCAAAGCATCCAGGGTCCGATTCGGACGTCTCATTTTTTTTGAACGCCCCGGCACCCCGGTACACCGCGCCGGACAGCCTTGGTTCGGTCCGCGGCGGCTTTGGCCTCGGCCTGGACGCAGGACATGCGTGAGCTCGTGGGAGAGGGAACATCAATTGGGTATCTCCTATGACCCTGGCCTCAGTGAATGATGACCTTGGGAAAATCCTATGACCATCTATTACCAGGTGGATGATTGGTTATGTTGCAGGCCTTGTTCAAAAATATTGATAATTCTTTACTGACCATTATAGGTAATAGGACACACCCAAAACATACCCATATCCCATCTCCTGCCTTTGTCTTGCCCCCCCTATGAAGCCGAAGGCTTCCGGGTTGGTGTTAGCTTGGGTCGAGATGCCCATCCCCTTGGAAGAAGTTCACAAGTTCTTTGATGGGAGAGAGCGGGCTTACTTAAGCTCGATTCAGTTGATACGATCATCAAAGGAAAAAGGTCGGTCCTCAGACCACTTCGTTCGGAGAAGAACATTTCCCTGGGAAGGTCCCACTTTCCTCTACACACAGGGGCTCCTTCCATATGCAAGCTGACTTGAAGAAAGGCCCAGGCATAATGCATCTTGCATGCCAGCTGTACAATGTATATAGTATAGGTATAGGTCATATTAGGCCAAGTGGCTTGCCTCATCTACTCTGCTGAGCAAGAGCACACAAAATGTCCTTCCTCCCAAACTGCTGATCCTTTTTGCTGACTCGTGCTGCCCCACAAAGAATCCAAACTCTTTCTCATCTCGTGCATGTGAAGATTAAAATCTTCTGGTTCATTTGTGTTCCAAACTCATTCGGCAGTGACATTCATTGTCTCAGCCTAGTCCGTTTCACCGGACTGAGCCCCACGCGAAGAAGACACGGAGGGGGGACGTCCAACGTCCCGCAACACGCCCCTCCCCAACATGGCCGGCGTCTCGGCCGCCCAAACCGTTGAAGATGTCTTGTTTGATCCCAGAACCAGCTAGAGAGCTGTTTAACAAACCAACAATTGCTTGGCTTACCTGTACTTCTGCAAGAAAAATGAAAAGACTGATTGCCCCCGTTGTTGTTTCGTCCACCTGACCACTCATGAACACTGTTTGCTGCCCAAGGGCCGCTTCTTCGGCTGCACTGAAGACCACCAAACGCTCCAGGCCCATCCTTTCGTAACGCTGCGCTGCTTGCAGCTCCACAGTGGTCAGACCGAGTACCGAGTGGCGCCAGATGAAGATCGAGTAACGAAATGGACATGTAAAGTGGAAAGCAACCAAACCAGGTCTTGTTTCGGGCTACAACGGACATATTCTGTCCCTCATGCTCCTCGACGAAAAGCGAGCTTTCCATGGAGATATACCGCTTCGAAGCAAGGAAAAAGGATCAGAACAACCAATAGATCAAGCAAACTCAAGCAGCAAAGCATAGCATAGCAAAGCCAATAGGATTGACAAAGAGTCTGACCTTAAGATGCATCGGAGCTTAAAGCATGATTGATACTCCAGTTTGTAGAGGGTGGCCGGATAATTCAAGTACCCAACCTACTGACTCCATCATCCAGTTCATGCTGCATGTCACCACAATCGGGCCTGGTCATGATCTCCCGCATGCGATCTCGCACTGCTACCTTTGTTCGACAGACTTGCAGGGTGTTCGTGACCGACTTCAGACTACGGGGATCAACAAACATCCACTATCTTAGATAGTTCTGGAAGATCATTGGACATGATGAAGTAGCTCTGAAATACCTCTTGATTTCTTGAAAAATAGTCCTACAAGCTACTGGGAACCTCACCATTAAGGAGGGTGATAAACATCATAAACTATACCATGTATAAAAAACAAAAAACAGTATATCTCTCTCTATATATATGTATATCATATAAAAATAATATAACTGCAGGCCTACAGCTGTTTGATGGTTTTTGGCCGCTCATTGATCCGTGGACATGGGCTGAGGCTGGGGGTGCCAAGGTCGGCTGCGAAAGAACTGCTTGCCACAGATCCTCAAGGGATGTCAAGGGGAAGGTTCTCGAAACATCTCGAAACAGTGGTGTTTCTTTTCTACGGAAGGCATTGGAGATGGAGCCCATCTCGTTGAAATGATCTTCATGGACTTATGATGGTATCCAAGCCAGCGTGGTCTCCCAGACCCCCATCTCCATCCGAGGTCAACTTTAACTTTACCAGGGACCTGGGAGCATACATACCTGCCAGAATAAAGGTGCACCATATGGCAAAGCGAAGAAACCTCCTTCTAGTGACCCAAAGGGAGAAGAGAAGCTCATTGCTTCTTCGATATTCTTTTTGTTGACCACAATCACAAGCAATCCCAGGTCCCAGGGCAACTGCCCTCCTCCCTCCCAAACACCGCACTTGAGGGCCTCAATGTTCCGGTAGGCTGCCACTAGCACATGAGCTGCTGTAGCCTCCTCACGGATGGCGGGTGTCTTGCCAGTGACAACTCCAGAAGCATGTATACCTTGGGAAAGTTCACTTCACCAGTTCAAGTTGATGATCTTCGGTTCAGGGTTCACTGTTTTGTCTTGGAGATGGGTTTTTGTGCGATCCAAACCTCAAACAGAGATGGGTCGAACTCGGGCCTTTGACTCTCAGAATGGTATCCTCCCCCTCACCTTGTGAGAACGATGGCCTAAAACTCCACTTTTCTTAAGCGGGATGATGGAGAAAACGGCCCAAAAAGCCGTTTGTCCGGCCAGCTCTTTGGGGCCCCTTCCTAAAGTTCCTAGTAGCTTCTTGCTCCTGGTAGTAAGGCCAGGAGCCCCTAGAAGCGATATGTAGCGATGCCCTTTGTTCCTACAGTAGTAAGTAGCTTCTTGCTCAGATAGTCTGAAGAGTTCCAGATTCTAGACCACTTTGGATTGGTGTCAGCCATTTTTCCATATTTTTCTAGACTGGGTGAGTTGGTGAACAGCCCACTCCAGGTCACTTGGACTCCCCAACTCCCAACTCCCCGCGGGACCTCGCCTTGATCTCCTTAACCTTCGGTGGCTCTTGCACCGGGGTGGCCTTGATGCCACGCGAAACACGACGCCGAAGGCCGAAGGCTCTCGGCTTCCTTTTCTTCGGCGCCAAACACGACGCAGCCTATATTCTTTCTTTTATCCGTCTGAACTTGGATCGAAACAAAGACGTGAAAACAATTTTCCACACACAGCCATGATGGGCCCTCTCTTCGGTACCGTCACGGAAGCGCTCAAATTCCATCGCCCAACACGACGACCACTCGGACCACACGGATCATTTTTCAGGCGGCATGTGGGTCTCGAACGCACATCGTACATTTGGTCCGTGCCTCCTGGAAAGCTTCCTGAAGCTTTCGGAAATCCTCGATCCGTGCCAGATACTCCGCCCTGCGGGGTCGGCAGGTACTCGAGCCTTTCAACTAGAAACAACAGAAACTAAAAAGATCTCAAAAGCTTTGCAGGTTCAAAACCACTCCTCCCTTCAGGATCTTTAGGAAGCACATGATTCACATGATCACAACTCAATACATCAAAGCGCGTTGAGGTAAAACTGCGTTTCGCTCAGCATCGATATGCATTGATCAGCTATCTTCCATGTGCCCTCCATCTTTGCTACCCATCGCCCAGCTCGCTCTGCAAGGCTGTCTCTCTCTCTCTCTCTCGGTCCATCGGTCGTGCCTCTGTTCGGCGGAGAGCTTCGGGCAGCAAATGCGCGGATGGCTGGACGCTTCGCAGATCGGGCAAACGCCTGGTCCGCAGATTGGGTCGGCATAAGCAGCTGAAAAGGCTCACGCTTGGAGCTCAAGGCGATGAAGACGGGTGACTTTTCCAAGATCGTAACGTTGTTTTCAGGTGACTTCAGACAAATGTGATTTGCTTGTTAATGGTGTGAAACCCAAACACCGGTGTTTGAGGTCAGCTTAGCGGATCAAATGAAGAAGTCGAAAGACGTCGGCAGGCAGGAGCTGGGACTGTCCCATGTCAAACGGGAGAACGGACCGGCGTTCCCGGTGTGAGAACGGACCACTTGCGCGGTGGTAGGCAGCCCCTTTTTTGGGTTTTGGAACGTGGAATCCCACTTTGGAGAAGGAACATGGTTCTTTTGAACGAGGACGAACCAAAACCGGCACAAAACAAAGCGTGTTTTGGTTCGTGCTGGCACTGTTTGGAAGGAGGAGCCGCTGCACGTGCACTGAAACCACTCCCAGTGCATCCTACTTACCACTAGAAATAGTACAGCCAAGTAGGTCTTGCGCTAGCACAGTGGTTTCAGAGTAGATGGCACTGGCCCCCCAAGATGACCTTTAGATCGGGGTCCATATAAACCACCGACCTTGGGGATTGCGCCGGCGCCTACTCTCAATCCACTGTAGTCATTGGAACATGTTAAAATTTCTGGTTACTATGGGGACCTCCGTGGTTCTTGAAAACCGACTTCCCTCTGGATAGGCGGTGCTTGGCGGTGCTTCCAAACTGAAAAAGAGGTCCCAGAGTTAGATCACGTTTCAGAGCTGCACTGGCGCTGTCCAAGCTATCGCAATCCATTTTCTTCGCTCCAGGCATTCCGCTGGCCCACGAAATTCCGTCTTGGACCCACCGTCTACGTTGCCCCGAACGTCCCGGCCCGTCGTCTCTTGGACCCACGGAAAACAGCGAACACGCGCGCGCGCGCGCGCCAAGCGAACGCGACGCTCGTTGAGAGGTGGGCTCTCGGTGGAGCTTTCGCTCGCGTCGCTCGCGTCCCCCTTGGGCCCCGCGGCGTTTGCTCGCTCGGGCCCCTGCGGCTCGTTCCGTCTCTTTCAGGGCGAAGGGGCGAGCTAGTGAAGGGCCCTTATGGTCCCGCCGAAGGAGGGTGAGGGTCCGTGGGAACAACGCTCGTGAACCAGTGTTGAACGCGCGAGCCATGTTTCAATTCAACGCTGTGAACAGCGTTGTGATCAGTTTCCTAAGGTCCTAAGGCTCCCCAAACGTTTGGAAAAGTCCAACTGTTCCTGCATCGTCACAAAGAAACAGCAGAGTACACACACACTGTGAATTCTCCGCCTCATCTGTTGGCTGCATCTGTGTTTCTTTTTTTCACCTCCCACTGCAAGCATTTGCAAGTGCCCGCTACACCCGCCACGCCCACCTTTGGCTTCTTTCCCGTCTTTGCCATCGTCCTCCTTCCTAAGAGCTGACGCCCAAAGTCAAACGAACCCCGAAGTCAAACTGACATACCTCAGCTGAGGAAGCTGGTTCCAACAAGTCGAGAAAGTATTGAGGGGTCTTGAGGGAGTGTCTCATACAAGAATCCTGCACCCCTCATCCTGTAAAACTAAAAACGGTCTTGTTGAATGTAGACAGAAGAATATTTGCCTGATTTTGTAGATGCACGTTTGTTTTTGGTAGGCTTGTGTCCTTTATGTTGGTATACATATGTCAGGCACGTGAAATATAGAACCTTCCCATGTCTTTGTCAGACTGAAATGAACTGATACAAGACCTTGCTCTCTATCCTTGTGTGGTTAAAACTCTCACCCTGAGTTTCAGATGTACTTAGGACATACTACAACAGTAATTAGATTGTTCTTGGGGCTCCTGGAAGTAAAGGAGACATCGCAAGCAACAAGCACAATCTCACTATGTACAACACATACACCTGAGATCAGGGTGGCCCCAAAACCTCCAACAGTATACACATGTATACACTGATCCAAACTGTACACGCCAAGATTCTTCTGCTTTTCTGAAGTTCTCTCTGCCGGCATCGGGCATTGCTTGGCCTCGCCGGAGAGGCCGCCCAAAAAATAACCACGTCGCGGCCTCCGAGGTGGCACATGCGACGCCGAGCCTTGTGGCCCGGGAAGTGGCAATTGGAACCTGAGCAAAGCCGTGGGTGAAAAGATGAGCTTGGGATAGCGATCCATCAGACCAAAGAGATGGTGGGAACCAAGACCCGACCGCGATCCATCAGACGCGACGAGATCCAAAGACTCGATAGCTTGGACCGAACGACCCTGCGATCCTTCGTTCCGGTATGTTTCCTGTCTGATCACGGTAGTTGTCGGTGGATTCTCGTGGATCCTCAAGACCTCGGTCCAAAAAACGCTGGCCATGTCTACCAACACCCCGGCGACCAAACGTGAGGAGTGGAAAAGTCCTCCACTCTGATCGAATACATACAAGCACCTCGTGGAAAATCACTGCCCTCGCCACCCGAACCGTGTTTTGACCTTTTTTGGTTACTTTTTGCCAACCATTCTTGGGGGAGCCGAGAGCATAAAAACATTGAACCTCTGAAAAAGAGGGTGGCCGAGAGCAGAAAGCCGAGAGCATGGACCAACGGCGTCCAATGACTATTTTCCTCTTCGCACTTCACGGGAAGTGTAAACCCATGAGGGCCAAAGCCGGCTTGACAAGACGAATCAAATGAAGCTAGCCGCTAGGTGAAACGCCTGACACGACCGCGCGAATGGGTTCCGGTCGGGGTCCGGTTCCCGGCTTATCTCTGCTTCCGAACGCGGTTCGAAGAAAGGGTCTGGAAGAGGCTGGAAATTCGAGGATTCGATCCGGCTTGCCGTGCCGAGATTGACCTTATAGGCCTTTCGAATGGCCCGGATGAAACGGTGTCCAATACATGTTTTGTGGGGATCTACTTCCTATCTATTGGGGAGCTATTACAAGTCTTTTGATCTTGCACCATATTTCTTGCTTTGGCAGGTATCGTTCGGCATGCCTCTTCAATGATACGCCTCCGGGAATTCCTACAGTGAGGGTACTCAATAGCAGCTTATCGCAACACCTCTGCAAGTGTTTTGGAACGCTTTCTTTGATTCCACCGAGTTGCCAAGTCCACACGTTGTGAAAGCTATACCTTCTCAGTCGAACGTGACCTTGGGGACCTCCCAAAGCATCTGGACCTTTCGCTATCGAACGAAACCAAGCAGGAAAACAGCACCAAACGGACCAAACGCACCTTGTTTTCAAACAATTCACTGGGTTCTTCCTTCGAAATGCGCTCAGTTCCTTAGTTGCGCCGTCCCTCAGTCCCCTGGCAGGTTTCGATCGTGAGCTTCAACCGCTCGACTGAAGGCAGCGCTGCCTGGCGCCGTGTTGGGCAGCCACTCGGCCGCATTTTGTGGTCAAAATTGGACTGAAACTTGATGCAACATATGATATGTATAAACATCTTCAGGTCTTAAGGTATGATGGGCGTACTTTTGGCATATCCGTGACTGGATGTTCTTCTTGCTTTTCTTTGCTAATGCCTGTTGTTCTTTGCTGTTCAGGCGCCTGCAGGACATGACCGGTCAAGGGCAATGTTTTTTTTCCACTAATCGCCCAGGTTGATTTTGCGCAGGATCACTTGCTGGTCTGAGGAAATTAGTTGGGACACGTGTTGCTTTGGTCTACATGAAAAGCAAAGAGCTTGACAAAACATCTAATTGCTAATTGCCTTGATTGGGGCACGCGCTGGTGACAATTTGTGGGGGAATCGGTGACTATGGTTGCTATTGGACTAGGCGCTGGACGCTTAGTGGGCGCGGAGTTTTTCTGCAGTGGACACAACAATTGCTACAAAGCGTCGCGTGGGAACACTCAAGCTCGGCAGCCGTTTGGGAAGAACAGTTTGTAGGTTCTTCCCCTGCGGAGTCTTTTGTCGAGACATTGACCAGAATTGAACAAAACAAAGACAAATGCTATGAGGCAAAACTTTACACCCCCAAAAGCACCCCAAAGCCCAAAAAAAAACTCTAAATATTTAATTTGAGGGCTGTCAATGAAGGCTGGGAATCCGGGAATCGACTCCGGCCCCAAGAGATTGACCCCAAAACGCACCGTTCAACAAAAATGAACCGGTTTCACTCACCCAAACAAGCGCCACCAACTCGAGGTGGTTGTCGCCCCCCTGACCGCCCTTTCGTCGAGCTGGAAAGAAGCCCCGGTGACCAAACATCGACTCAACACATCTGATCACACATCAACACTCAAAGTCAAAGCAAACCACACATCAAATACACAAGACATCATAACACATCACAGAACAAACCAGGAAACGACATGTATACTAGACTGAGTTGGTGCTGTTTCTGCTGTTTGGTTGTGAGTCTCACGTTGAATGGTTCTTGCCATTTCTGGTGAAATCGCACCCACATGGGTAAGCAAAGTATGCCGTTACCATGGAAGCACCGCTCCCGCAAAGGCCAAAGGGCCTTCTTACCAACCATGGCCCTTCCAATCTCCTGGGTGTGAAATACGACGCCAAGACAATCCCGGTGGACGCGGCATGATGGGCGCACCTTAGGACTCTATCATTTGCACCGTTGGTGGTGGCCAAAGAACAAACAGTGATGCTGTTGTTTCAAGTTGCACCTGCAAAGGCCTCTCAAATAAATAGAGATGCGTTGTGGTTCTTGCACGTTGCCTAAATAAGTGCTCGTTGTCCCGGAAAGCAAAAAGACACAAAGAAACCACAACTCCAAACAATCGAACATGGGACGCTTTCACAACCATGCTTGGGGCCATCAAGGAACCCTATGAACCCTACTACAATAAGATCAAAGACCCTTCAAACATCTTCCCCGGCAAAGGCATCTTCACTCAGTGCCATGTCCGACCCTCCCCCAAAACAATCAACGGGTGCACCCCGGAGACTGGGACATACTGAAGCAAGAACCGGGTCGGTTTTGCAGGGTTTTGCTTGCTGGAAACCCAAAGGGGTACACCAGCTTCCTACCAGCTTCCTACTCAAGTTGGGATGCAAATCTGCCAGTGGCAAATTCTAGGATCTACACTCCCGGAAACAACCAACGTCAGCTGTTTCTATCCCTTGAAGCCCTTGCGCAATGCGGTCATGGTCTTTCCATTTCAGTACTCTCCACATTGGCCCATTCTTTCAGGGAATCCGTGCAACTCAAAATGATCCAAAAGAACCTAAAGGGCTCTTCTCTTTCTGCGACCACCACACCACCACACCCACCCGGCCTTTGCGGGTTCACGGCCTTTCGGCGAAGAGTTCACGACGTCACCCTTCGGTCCTCGACGCTTTGCTGGGACAGATTCACACGGAAGATCCTGGCGCATCGCTTCCACGCACGCGGAGGAAGGCGCAAGGCGCGAACAGCACACGCTTCGCACAAGGCACTTGCATCGAGCACAAGGCGATCGCACAAGCCTGCCATGGTTGTTAGCACATCCACACAGTTCGCACATCTTTTAGTAGGCTATTTGATTATGTAGTCTGAAAAAGAACTCTTCTGCTATTATAACATACCTGCAGTGTGATTGCTTGGGCAGCTGGCTCGGCCAAAAGCACAGAGTGAACAAACAGGCACAAATCAAATTACCAGAATTGTGGGTGTTTCCTGCTGGCTGCTAAACATAGACCAAAAGACACTCAACAGAACGTGGACTTGCTAAGTGCTTTTTGGGCCAAGACTACGAAGAAAGGCCAACCATCTCACAGAGAGCCCAACAAACACATAGTAACATATAGTCATTACAGTATATAAATTCATCAAACCTTGCTTTTCCCCAGCAACCACCCCCCCAGAGATATCCGATACCTACAGGTTCGTGTATGAACTTGATCTCATAGGGCCTACTGGCCCTCAAACACATGATCCACTCACAAGTGGGTTGGATGATAAATGGTGGCGTCAAAAACGCCTTGACGCTGCAAACGGCGGCCTGAGCCGGCAAACGGGAATCACGGTTAAGGCGAAGAACTGTGCACCCCGGAGATCTGAGGGTCGGCCCAAGCTTCCCGATTCGGTCGATTCGGGGGAGAACAGAACCCTGTAGTATGGTTGAAATCCGCCGTCAACTCAGTTGAGGAAACAGAAACAGAAGAGAGAGCCCCTCTGAACATCGACACTGAACACCTTCAAGACCTGGAAATATATGTCCAACGATAAGGCGAAATCGAGAAGGCCAGATCTACCAAATTATCTTCCGCCGAAGGCTGCACAATGACATGCCAGCCAAGCCATTTGCTGCGAAAGAGTTTCGGCCACAATGCTTCAGCAGCACGTTCCACACGAGAACTGGCACAACAACGATCAGGGATGTGCGGTTTGCATGGGTGGTGACTTTTTGCTAACTCCTTATAATTACTAACAGGTGGCCTGCAAACTGCCAGGGAATGCTGTTGTTTAGAAACCGCAGTGGTTACACTAGCCTTATCAGGCCATGCAAGTGGAAGGGGCATGGCATGGCTATCCACAACAAGTGTCTATGCTATCTACGACCAACGCGCTCACAGAAATCTCCTTCCTCCGCACGCCTGAAACACGAATTAAGCTGATCTCGATGGTGGTAAAACGAATTAAGCGGCCATCGAAAAAACAAGTGCACGAACACATCTAGGCGGCATCCATCGCGGATAGTGGATATGTGTGGATCTCTGTAACAAACGATTTACAACAAACTCTATCAAACTCTTGGGTAAAACTCTTGGGTGGCCCGATTAACACGAACCCTTCCTTCATCTGTTTCCACCTCTTTGATCCTATTTTCTCAAGTCTCCATCAAACATGTGGCCGTCTGCATCCACACATCACGTCTGACCCAACAGGCCCAACATTCCTCAAACGTGAAACAAAAGCACAATCAAAACATGAACCGTAAAAAGATAGAAACGGTTTCCAGTACACAAGAATACAGAATACATGACATGTACTACTGCATTCTACAATATTCCTCTGGTGGCCCATTAAATTGTTTATATCCTAACAGCATTATGAAAATTTAAGTGCATTCCACGTGATCGTCTTTGAGTATATATAGTGCATACTGGACCGCTTCGTAAAAGGAGGCTTTCTCTGTGAAGACGCTTGCTGACTTGTCTCTGATCCTGTCTGATCTTTTTGTTGGCCTAGCGTCCGCCATCGACCAACCAACCAACCAACTCTCATCAAGCACCCCATGAGGAATGTACAGTAAGAAACTCCTTCTCCGGAAAGCCATGGAAGGGCATAGAGCTCGGTCACTGAAATGTGCGGGTGGCGTGCAACGATCCACCGAGTATCAGAGAGGGATATTATGGCTTCAGCCTGCCGATAATAGGGAGTCTGTAGCAATAATGGCAATAATTGCCGAAGCCTCCAAGAAGCCAGTGCTCTGGTACTGACGCAGGGCCGTTTTTTCGGATCAAGCTTGACCTGCAAGCCAAGGGAGAAGGAGTAGACGCTGAAGATCATGCCACCCTTTCGGCCGAGGAGAAGAAGCCCAGGCAGGCAGCCCAACACCAAGGCCCAAAATCCACGAGCGCCTGAGATGAACCAGGGGATCTTCGTGGTGGAGCGGACTCCATCCGACTGGCCGACCAGCCGAAAAGAAAGGCGCGGCTTTGCGAGGCCCAGCCCGACGTTTCACATCACATTAACGTATTTATAGGAGAAGATCCTTTTAGTAAATGGTGCAGTAAGTTCTTTATAGATATCATATTATGGTACTATTACTTTCCTCAGATCTTTATATTATATAATTGGTCTTTCTTGATTCATCTATAAAATTCAGATTCATGAGTCATTTATGTTCATTCCCTTTTCATTATAGTAAATAATATGAATCACATGTTGGACGCGCCTTTTTTGTTTCAATCGTTTGGTCATTATTTCTTTCATTCTATTTCTTTTGGTCGGTTCTTGATAGGTTGGAGACTTCCCAGCTTATGTTGTTCCTTCTGTCTTACTTTCCTCTTCTTTTCATACACTTTAGATTATTATGATTTTCTTATATCTTTTCCACCGTCCTTCGCCACTTTATCATTATTATCATTCATTGAACATTCACTAATAAAATTAAGAATGCCCGGCTGTTCAGCTGAGTCGTCGAAGAATGTCCAGCGCATGACGAGAGATGAAAGTGCCACAAAAAATAATGGCAGGAACTTGGAGCATACGTATCTGCAATCACCGCAAAAACATGTTAGTGTTTCTTTTGCGGTGTCCTTCTCTTTTGGGAGCTTTTGGCCCCAACGCCTCATGAATGTGCCAGGCAGCACTGTGGAACCCAAACAACGCATTGGCATCTCAAGGCCAGGTCTATAAAGTAACTATATGGATGAATCCTTCACAATTCCGCCAAGGCCGCGGCTTTGGCAAACAGAACTTAAATCCGGGAAAAAGCACTGTTTCGTTGCTAAGTGCTATTTCCAGGCCCTGGCAGCAATGTTCCAACAATAACTGAAAATCAATCAGGAGATCTGCTGCATTCGTGGAGTATGTAGCAAAAACGTGTCAACGGTCAGAGTGTCTCAAGCAATCATGCCATACTGACCGGAATGAGAATGGTCAGGCTGTCAATCCAGCAAGTATGCATCTGAATGAATTCGCTTCTCAATGAGAATGTCATGAATATGAACTCTGCTCACTTCGTGCCTCCATTTCTGCTGCTCTTGCAGGATCTGTTGCCTCGCGGGCAGTTGCGTCGCTTGAAGGAAATTCCCTGCGCACTGCACACAGGAATGATGCTGGTCACAGCTGCAACACGCTGCAGCAATCTCTTGAAAAACAAAATCGATCCAAACGATGAGAGCTTCATTCATGGCATGGCCCCCCCAAAAGGAACCGGAACCTTCAAACACCTCTGGGAATCGATTTGAGGATGATTTCTGGCTACATCAGCCGCATGGAAGCTCTTCCTTTATCAAAGTTGTTGCTTCCTTCGTTTGTTTTTTCACGGGGTTTTGGCTTCTTGGCTCCGCTCGTTTGCTTTGCTCGTGTCCCTTTATTTATGTATATACAAATTATATATATAATATATATATATACTCAGGGCTGATGACATAGGAATTTTCTGGGCTAATGAGATAGGAGTTGGGGGCCACAATGTCTAAGTCATCAGTGAGTAGACAAGGTTGCCAAGTGTATATAGTACACAGGAGGATGACATAGGAGTTGTGGACGCTCTGCCAGCACACGACTTCAAAAAACACATATGTATAAATACCGTTCCCATAGGGAAAATATGACTGCTTTAAGCTTCATGACTTAGGCGCGTTCCCTAAGTTTTTCCCACCGCCTGACCTATGTCATGTGGCATTTGCCACCCAAGTTTCTCTTCTCAAATAGGTTTAGGGCTTCTTGCCATGAGGCCATGGGGCCGTCGACAAATTCTAAATTCTGAAGTGGTGCGTGCATCTGTCGAACTTTGGTCAAGATGACATAGGAAGTAGGCACCCTGGAATTTGCATCAACGCTTTCCTATCTCATTTCCTAGTTGCCACACGCTATGTTGGCACAATACTCCTAGGTCATGTGTGGCTTAATGCCAAAAACCTCCTCAAACCCATGCAATCTCAAACATTTATGTGTGAGCATAATTATGTGTGCCAGGGTCATTTTTGTATGTTGTGACCTGATGAGATAGTTGTGGCGTGTAAGCTATTGCATGATGACATAGGATTCTTTTTTCCCACCATATGTTCACAACTCCTATCTCATTTCCCGGTAGTATATTTACTTTTTTTTGTTTGTTGTCTTGCTTGCTTCACTTCATTTCAAAGCAAAGCTTGCCTCGTTGGTTGTTTCCTTTGTTTGTTTTGTTTGAGTTCTTTGCCTTCAATTGTTCTCTTTGCATGTTACCTCACATGTTTCTTCGCTGTTCTTGCATTTGCTTCCTTCAAATGCTCGCATTTCAGGCCTAACAAGTAGTTTAACCAGACTGATTGACTCAGCTTCCAGTTTTTCGAGAAAACATCCGCATCGGCCATGCAAAAAGTCATCAGAGTGGATATGCTCACCATGCCGTCCGGTCGGTCTCTTGCGATCAACAAAATCCCACACCAACTTCAAGACAGCTTTTCCAAGTGGAAAGCACTCTGCTATCTGTTTGGCGGTTGACTAGTTACATCAAAATGCACGTGGAATTGGAACGCCACTCTTCTCTGTACCCCAAAAGCATGTTTGACATTAATGTTCTGTCTGGTTCCACGTTAGCCCACAGAATCGTTCATCGCCACCTATCAGAGTCGTATAGAGTCGTCATCCACCCTTGTAAAAACGAACGATGCTTGGACGTTTGGATGTGAGCATCGATGTAAACTTCCACCATCCTCTTCATAAAGAAAGAGTTCAACCTTTCATATCTGCAACATATCCTCACTTGCAAAAACAACCAACTTCACCACCCTACCTGATGTACCAATGTTCCTGCTCTTACAGTATCTGCTCTGACCTGACAGCTGGGGGGTGTGAAAAAAAACATGAGGGACACTCTCACTTTTCACGCTTCACGCACCACCAGCACCTGCATGCACCTGCTGAGCCCGTCCGAACGCGTTCCGAACGGGTCCCGCTCTCCGAACCTCTCCGAGTCCAGGAGGAAGCTCTTCATCCTCCGCACGGCCTTTCAGCGCGTGGGACGGGCGGGGGCGACCGGGTCTACGCCTCCGGAGACGCCTCCGGTGACGCTCTGCGGTCCGTCCACTCGGGGTGTGAAATGGCCGTGGTCAGCTTCAAAGCCAAGAATCCACATAGGAAAGATATCAAAAACAATAGACATGGTGAATTAGTGAAGTCATTTTTGTAGACTGCGGGAGATGTCAATTTGAAACCTTTTTGAACATTTGTCGCAAGATGCGTTGTTCAACTCGAAGAAACACGAGAAACACATCCAAAAAAAAGAAACACACACTTGGCGCGTCAATTCGAACCTCTCTGTTCCGATTCCCTATGGAGAGGCGTGACAAGCTGCTTGGAACAAACGGTTTTCCGCGCTGTGGGTCACGTCGGTCTGCCGTCGGTGTGCGCTCGTCTGATAAAGAAACGGTTTGTAGATGGAGGAGGGGACTCGGAGAGGACGGCTCTGATACAATCTAACAAGCCTCACCTGGCAGGATGTCCCAATGGTTTGTTTTCATGGATGGAAAACACCTGTTTTCCCCAAAGCTGCACCGAAGAAACCGCTAACCTTCAACCGCTAAGGTTCCGCCCACCGCCTCGAGTCGCGACGGTTCAAAGGTTCCGCTTCGAAAACCCGATGTGTTGGCGTGCGGTCGCCGTTGTGCGACGTCGCAGTCCGTACTGAAGTCGCCACGGAGAGGCTCTGGATATGTTAGTTGGGGTCTTCAGTGCTGCCGGAGTGCTGTAGTTTGATTTGGGGAGTGTAACTTGTTCCGAATGTCGATTTGGATCCACCGATTGGTCAGAATTTGGATCCGACTAGCAGTTTCTGCGACTTCAGCTTCCGGAAACCTCTTCGCCGACATCTGGAAGACTCAACATTGGACATTCTTTCTCCTCAGCCAGCTTTTGTCATGCCTCAAACCTTTGATCTATCCCTCGAAGCCTGTGTCCCACCGAGAGGTTGGCAACCCAGAGTGATCTATCCGAAGATCCATCTGCCGGCGCCTCCTCTTCCATCTGACGTTTCTTCCTGGCAGGACACTCTGATCACAGCTGCATTTAGTTGCAGCTCGGGTGTCCCCCAAAGCGGACTGAAGACAAGCCAGTCGCAAATGGAAATGGGATGAACTGGGTCATGGCACAGGGGATACTGGTTTTGCCCACCGAACATGAACAGAAGAGAGTACTGGGGACCCTGTCAACCTACCAGGATTTCGAGCTCCAGGTTTTAACCTACAGCCAAACAGCAAGTAGTGAATGAGCCCACTTTCAGCAAGTGGGCAACTATCGTCAGCGATCGCAGTAGCGATCAACTCTGCTGGTTGGTTGGTGTGCGCCACGGCCAAAGTGAACCCTTGAAGTGGAGATCCCTGGTATGTGCTATCTCCCCAAGGCCAGCTCTGCAAGAAGTCCTTGAACCTTTAGCTGAGACTGGTCAGACCAAATGTAAGGATATGACAGGCTGAAAGAAGAATCGATTCAAACTGAAGGACCACTGAAGGTCGACCGGTCGACCCATTCAGTGATGCCTCCAAGGGCTGAGATCGAGCTTCTTAGAACTGAACTGATACAGTAATTCTTTGAGGGTGAAACTACTTATTTTGCAAAGATCGAAATTATTTGCCCAGTCTGTTAATTGCAGTACAGCAGACAGCCAAGGTAGCCAAGGTGTGTCAAAAGCCTGCTTGTCCTTCACGAAGCCACTCAACAAGCCATCTTTTCGATGGACATCGACTATGACAACAACTTGACCCGTTACAAGCATGCCACAGGAGGACGTCGTCTCAAGGTTTCGTTTCTCTTCCAGCGCCAAGCGTTTCTTCTCATCCTGAAGCATCGAATTTCTGGACAAATGCACAGGTTTGTCAGCTTCTATGGGGGCAAGTTGAGGACTGGACATGGGGGAGTCTTTCGGGGACTCTCGTGTTTGAGGGAGGTCTTGACCCCCCAAAATGAAACTTCTGAGATCAATGAGGTGTGCCTGTTGCTTGGATCCTAACCTAATCGTCAAGAAGGTCGGACAGCTCTTCTCTGTGAAGGACAAATACTTGGACGAGAAACCCTGGATCAGCGTGTTTGTCGCCGACAAACGGTTCACTAGATCTGGATATCCAACTGGTGAATAGGGTTGCTGATGGAGAAACTCTTCCATTACCCTAACTACCTGAACATACTTTATGCAATACCCGAACATGCAATAACCCACAGGGCTTCCACAACATCTGGTATGTTGTTCCTTGGCGAGCTTTGTTATCAATGTCAAAAGGAAAAGTAATTAATTACAGTACACCCTACGTAAGAACAACGAAGAGGACAAGCATCCAACACGATTGAAGGACGTCCGTGTGCGTTGCTCAAACATTCCCTTACGACCTTCAACCAACTGTCTTGGCTCATCGATGGCAGGGAGGCTCCTGCTGCACGGCCAAATCTTCTGCGCGCCTCAAGTTGAGGGAGTCGTGGGAGCACGTGGGGCATGTGGGCAGTACGTAGCTTTACCAGGAGTTCTTGGGCATGAGTTGATGTATTCCCCATGGGCACCACTCCTTAGCGGATTTCGACTTCCATGACCACCGTCCTGCTGTCAAAATGAACCAACACCCTTTGTGGTATCTGATGAGCTGTCTTCCCCTTGTCGTCCTCTTGTCCTGCTGTTGTCTTCCTCTTGTCCTTCTCTTGTCCGCCTGAAGCTTGCCTGGACATCATAAAGCAACGACAAAAATGTGCTGTCAGGCGAAGCATGTGACCTTGGAGAATGACCCTGAGTACCGGCAGTTGGGTATAGTTGGATAAATTTGGCAATGGAAATCGTAGAGCGGTTAGGGATTTGGGATTGCGATGACGTTATCGTGGAGGTGAGTGTGGGGGTTTGGTTTCTACCTGGTGTTACTTGGGGAATCTAACTGAGTATCCTTGAGCCTGGCGTGGAGGAGCACCATCCTTCCCCATATATGGAATGCGGCGTTTTGTTTTTCTGGCTGCGTTTTTTTGGATGACGGCAATTTTCCACTCTGGTGGCAAAAATTTTGGCCACAATGGAAAGCGGCGCTTTTTTCGTCCACCAGGTGGATCTAGGTCTCCGAGCCATCGATGAGCAAAACATTATGGGAGCTGTGACTTTCCAAATACGGACACCAGATTTGAAAACAAGCGGCTGCGAAGAAATTTCGCCGGAAATTCAATTGAAGACCTAGCGAGTATTAGAACTGGGCGCTATACCAGCGCAATAAGATCAACAAGGGAAGGAAAAACACTTGGTGGGGAACGAAAAACACTCCGGGAAGGAAAAACACCCATACGGGAAAGGAAAACACCTATGCGGGAAGCAACAACACCATTTCACGAAGCGGAAACCCCCCGGGAAGGGGAAACACCATTCAGGGAAGGAAAAACACTCCGGGAAGGAAAAGCACCTATACGGGAAAGGAAAACACCCATACGGGAAGGAACAACACCATTTCAGGAAGGGGAACCCCCCCCGGGAAGGGGAAACACCATTCAGGGAAGAAAAAACACCCTACCCTCATCAGGCGGCATGCCAGCAGCCAATGCTTCAGCCCGGGTACCGTAGGTCGTGTTTCCAGGACTAGCATACTCACCTTACATTAAGTAAACAAACAAAGTTGCGCTGGGTTTGTCCATCAATCAACAGAATTACTTTGAATGATGAAACGAAACCAAGCCAAACCACGTTTTTTCAAATACTTATGTCTGATTGTCATGGCTCCAACGCAATCCAAAACTTGGTGTCTCGCTGTTGCTGAACAAAATAGCACAACTTCTTGCAATACACTGCTGTAGACTCAGGCTCACCCTTTCCAGGTTGTCTTTTCGAATCTTTGCCTTACACTACAAACAACATATCAGCTGCAGTGTTTTGTTTATATGTTTTGTGAATTGCCTTGGCTGATGTCAGCTACAATTCTGCTACCTGAGAAGCTGCAAAATGAAAGCCAGCGTTTTTACTTTCCAGTGTGCTTTCTCAGGCCACCTCCCCCGAACCCCCCTTCTTACTCAGCTGGCGCAGGTATAGATACCCAGGGTAACTACAGTTCAGTTACCAGGTATAGTACTTCCAGTTCCCTTTCCGTCAACCGCTCGATAACCTTTACACATGCACAGCAAACCACAGCTTTGAAGTCTCATTCTTGCGTTGAACCTATATAGGTGTGTAAGAGGTATAGCAACATAGCATTTATACGGACCCAGGGTAGCTACAATTCTGTTGCCAGGTATCCCACTTCAATTTCCCTACCCTGGGTCCGTGCGCGCGCGCGCGCCTTGCTGGCTCCCGGCTGCCCGCGATTTAGGCGCGCGCGCGGACCCAGGGCAGCTACAAGGCATTTGCCAGGTATATCCAGGGTAGCTGCAACTCAGTTGCCAAGTATAGCGCTGCAACCAACCGAAGACAATTGCATTTCTTAAAAACACAAAAAGCACCTCCAAAACCTTGCTTCCGTGCACCCCTACACACCACCTACTTTCGAGTGTGCTTTCTCAGGCCACCCCCGAACCCCCCTTCTTACTCAGCTGGCGCCTTGCCAGGTATAGATACCCAGGGTAGCTAAAATTCAGTTGCCAGGTATATACTTCCAGTTCCCTTTCGGTCAACCGCTCGATAACCTTTACACATGCACAGCAAACCACAGCTTTGAAGTCTCATTCGTGCTTTGAACTTATATAGGTGTGTAAGAGGTATAGCAACATAGCATCTATACGGACCCAGGGTAGCTACAATTCTGTTCCCAGGTATCGCGCGCATGAGACTTCAAAGCTGCGGATTGCTGTGCGTGTGTAAAGGTTATCGAGCGGTTGATGGAAAGGGAACTTGAAGTACTATACCTGGTAACTGCACTATAGCTGTAGCTACCCTGGGTATCTATACCTGGCAAGGTGCCAACTACACCTTACCATTCAGATGATGCAAATGATGCAAATTGCATTTCTTGCATCACCACCCCTCAAAAATCCAACACAACCTCAAAAAACCTTCCATCCGTGCACCCTCCTCCCCCACCATGTAAGCACAACTCAGCTGGCGCCTTCTACGAAGGCTGGCTTTCGTAATATTACTTTTGTGAGCTACACCCCTCCACAAGTGTCTGCGCTTGAAAACTTGAAAGGCGCAGCTTCTATTCGGATTGTCTCTTGCCAGGCTTCTGGCGTGGTGCGTAGTCGTTTCGTGGTATGCCAGCATCAAGTCGAGGAAGCAGTACTTTTCTGATGGCTTCTTGTTGTTTCTCCGGCGGCAGGTTCATGATCACCTGTCACTGATATAAGTTCTTTGACATAAGTCTTACCTTTGTTGCCCTTGGGCACATTGGCTGGAGGACCAGGAGGAGCCAGCGTGAGTTCATAGTATACCTTCATCTGGCGGCTGGCGATCCGGACTGGTGCAGCTTGCGTCGTCTTGGCATTCTTCCTGAAGAAGCAGGTGGACGCCAACGTGGACACGCCTTCATATGTCTAACAAGTGGACATTCAAACCCTGATTGACACGCTGCGCAAACTCTTCCCATGGCACTGCATACCTATATACAGGAATGGATGTTACGGATGTAGTATATATGTAAAGAACAATAACAACAATTTGGATTCCGGCCCTACCTACTAGCATGGCCTCCATTCTACAGGCAATTGCCAACAACCTACTAGCAATGGCCTCCAACCCTGCTAACAACATTTGAGTTTACTGTCCAACAGTTTTCTTTCAGGGAGTGTAGAAAGCTGAAGGATGCTGAAACATCATGAAGAGTCTACTTGAGGATGATGACGCTCTTTTCCATCGAGGCTGAAGTTACCCATCAGCTGCGCCCATAAGCTCGAGTCAAAGGTGGAAGAGACAAACCGCCATAATTGAACATGCAGAGTCTATCTAGCAGTTATGCCGGCCGTTCCCATACACCATTTCCCGGAGGTGGCAGGCATCCCCTGCTTCCTGCACTCTTTAAAATGCTTATTTTCCACAAGGAGATTTCGGCCAAAGCCCATTTCCCGGAGGCGGCGCCCCCTGCTTCCTGCACTCTTTAAAATTATAAGATCGTTTGGACACCGGCGATATGAAGACACCTTACTTGTGGACAGAGGTGTGCAGTTGGGTTTGTTTTTGGAACCAAAAAACCAAAAACAAAAACAACAAACACCACACGACAATTGACCATGTTAGTAGTTTAGTACAGTAGCGGCTTTAAAGGACGTTAATTTACACACTAAACTAGGGGTTTGTGACATGGTGTGTTTCAATAGAGTGTTTCTTAATAGGTACTCGGAGCTAGCAACAAGCAGTTCAAACTGCACATGCTACCAATTGAAATGACAAACTCTGCACAAGTCAAGGTACACCTCATCAAGCCCTTGTTTTGGCCTGACTCAACAGGCTCAACTCGGCATGTCCAGTTTTCTTTGGCTCAGTAACCTGCGGCAGCTCTGATGGATGAATCGAAGCATGTTAAAACCATCGAAATCAAGCACACTCCCGCCAGTCTGCAAAAACACTGTTTTGCCACAGAGTCAGAGCTCTAAAGCTAAACGCACTATATAGGCATTGGCGGCATTGGCATCTTGAAAGACATGCACCTAATGTTGAACGTCTTGTAATACCTCATCCTCACGTTCATACTCCGGATTCTTGCTCGGCTCCTGGCGTGGTGTGTAGTCGTTTCGTGGTATGCCAGCATCAAGTCGAGGAGATTGGACAGGTCAAATCGTTTGAAGTGGTATCTGGTAACCCCTGTGTCATCCAAAATACTTTTAAAAATAACATGTGTAACATTGTGTAACGAACTGGCTTTGTGAGGCATGTTGCTGTAGAAGTACGAGTACTGGTCCAGCGTCGGTGCTGCTCCAGTTTCTTCAAGACGCTTCGCGTCGACAGCCGCCCACACCGCGCACGAACTGCCGAAGTTAGTGTAATGGAAGTAGCCATCTAGGCGCCAGGTTGGGGACAAGTGCAGCCATCTAGGCGCCAGGTTAGCTGTCTTACAGCTGCGTTGGAGCCATCTTGGGGCCAACTTCGTCTACGTTGGGGCCCATAATGGTGATACAACTTCGGCCTTGCCAAAAGGCATCCAAAAAAACACCTCCAAAACGCTCTCCTCAGTGGCCCTGCAGCCGAGCAAGAAGCAACGCAGCAACCACCCCAAAGCACAAAAACTCCTCCAAAACGCTCTCCCCAGTGGCCCTGCAAGCACGACGTAACGAAAGATCATCCAAAAATGTACCTCCAAAGCGCTCTCCCCAGTGGCCCTGCAGCTCAACCATAGCCACGCACGCGCGGACAAAAGGCGCCAGATGGCTGTCTTACTTTTCAAGGACACCTTTCACAACAACATCTCTACTGCAATCATCAACCCTCAGTGCGCGGTAAACACAATGTGCAAACCCTTCACTTTGCGTCAGAACTCCGAGCTGCTCGGAACAGCTCCCAAAAAGAAGCATCATAGCATCAGCCTCATTGCCTTGATCAAAGACTCTTCCGCGCATCCCGTCCATCCCGTCTGCCAAGCGGCATCCGCAAGCGTGTCTGCTGTTCTTCCAGGGTTCTGCAGCTGTTGCACTTGAAGAAGATCATCTTCTGAGGCCTTGGAACTCATCGCGGCGCGCCCCCGTGTCACGGTGTCCGGTGTCCGGTGTCCGGTGGTGAAACCGGGCGAAAGCTGTTCGACCGCCCGGTAGTGTCGGGCGCTAGCGGAGCGAGTGGGGTAGTGTGGGTAGTATGTGTTTTCAGATGTATGGATGTGGGGTGAGTAGCAGGTCTCCTTCATCCTTTGATGTCTTTCACCTGTTGATTCATATCTTGAAAGACGAACCATGACCTACACCATGAGTGCCTTACTCAATAATTCATACCTTACGAGTTACTAGTTGAACGTAACATGTCCGACATGGGCACAGTCCACTTGAGGACAGTGGGACGAAAGCGAGGGGTGTGGAAGGATCAAGGGGATGCGGAGGGAGGGCAGCAACGCAACGCTTTTGTGCCACGAGCGCAAAGTGTTGGCTGAGTCAACCGAACACTTAAAAAAAGCATCGACTTTCATATTGTCCTTTCTAGGCATTTGGTATGCTTTCTCACAAGGACGAGGGAGGAGTCGAATAGCCTCTTTTTATTCACTTTACAGGGGGGGGGCCCGCCTTAGACGTTTCAATCTGCAATTGAAATATAGATTCCTTTGCGAGGGAGGGGGGTGTCAAAAAAAAGGGAGGGGGCCCCCCCCCCTCGGCTGACCCCTCCTTTAATTGAAAGAATCAATTAGTTCACTGAACCTTTCCATTTTGAGCCTCACTATATTTCGTAAACAACAACTTCCGCTGAGCTCCTTCTGAGCTCGCTTTCGTGATTTATAGAACCATGTGAAAGACTCGGCTCGAGGCCTTGCCAGAAGTGAGTCTGCGTTTCAGCTGATCCCTCGAGGAGCGTTTTTCTTAGGTGCTATGGACTGGCAGGATCGCCTTGTGGACCCCACCTTCGTGGGATCCAAGACCACCCAGGTTCTTCGAAAGATTGAGGTGTCCCAGGCTGGGGAGTGCTGGAGGAGCCTCGCTCATGGACAGAGATTTTGGGTGCGGTCCGAATCGCCGGCGGCTATCGATGATGTGGTGACTTTTTATGGATGGCTGGTTTGTGGTATGCAGCCTGATGGTTCAGTTTTCATCGAATGCGATGGCGATAGCAAGGTTGTCTTTTGTTACCATGGAGATTCGCATGAGGGAGTCATGGCTAGGAGTGTTGTCTCTCTTTGCTCAGGCCTGGGTGGAATGGACCTGGGGGCCCACAGAGTGGGCTACAATACTAAGGTGATGTGTGATGTGAGTGAGCTTGCAACAAAGAGCCTGAGCATCAATTTCGGTTCGACCGTATGCATCGTTCAGGGAGACCTGCAAGATGAATCGACGATGCGGGCCGTGCACACATGCATTGGGTGCGCTTCCCCCGTCATTGCCGCCGGTTTCCCGTGTCAGCCGTACTCTCGGCTTGGTGACCTACGAGGATTCAGCGACCCAAGGGCGCAAGTGCTGAGCTCGATCTTGAGGATCGGTTGGCTCACACAGTGTGGAGGAATCGTCCTGGAGTGTGTGTCAGGGGCGGGGGAGAGTAGAGAAGTCATCTCCATGTTGAAGGACTTTTGCTCTTTGTTGGGCCTCCAGTCAGTTGATGGCTCTTTGAGGCTTGAGAGGCTTTGGCCCAGTCGCCGCTGCCGTTGGTGGTTTGTTGGCACCCCTGCTGGATGGCCACCTGTGCACTTTCGTGATCTGCCGATAGGTGAGTGGAAGACCATTAAAGACCTCTTTCACTCCTGGCCATTGTGGGGTCATGATGCTGAGAGGAGTCTGGCTTGGGATGACCACGAGACACAGATCTTCAGAAATCCCCAGTATGGCAAAACCGACAGACGACTGCAGATCAATGGTCAAGCACCCACTGCACTACATTCCCAAGGAGCACATTTTCGTCCTTGCCCCTGTGGCTGCAGATCCAAGGGTTTCAGTGAGGACAGATTGTTGAGGGGAGGTGTGCATAGCATCGAGGTGCGTTCGGGGCATGACGTCTCAGTCTCACGACATCCTCACCCAGCTGAGCTTGGCTTTCTGCAAGGGATCGACCTTGGCTACACATATGCCCAGCCACTCAAGGATCAGTTGTGCTTGGTCGGACAAGTGGCGTCCCCTTTTCAGGCCGCTTGGGTCTTTCTGCTGATTGAGGAGTCTAGACCTGATGGTGTGCCGGTCGATGCGGAGGGGGCACTTCTGTTGTTTGCACATGATCTGATATCTCAGCATGATGAGAAGTGGACCTTTGCCCACATGAACGAGCCTGTCAACTGTCAGGTCAGCTGCCTTGGTGAACCTGCAATTACCTTCCGGGCTGATGGCACCGCCAGAGTCGGAGATTTTGTCGCTGCACAAGAAAAGCTGGTCAAGGGTAGTTCTTTGCAAGTCTTCCGCCATGGACGACTGAGCACGCCTGACGATCAACTACAAGCAGGAGATTTCATTTGCTCAGCTAAGGAGGTTGACAAGACGAGTGGAACCATTTCGCTGTCTTTCGCCTGGTGTGGCCGCACAATCACTAGAACATGCGAGGCAGGGACTCGGCTGTTTGAGATTGTCTATGACATCACTGAGGGAGTTGAGTGTGCCGTTTTTCTCTTTGGCAAAGACCTTCGCATCTCCTTGGACACTCCAATCTGGTTTGATAGCCATTTTGAGATCGCCACACTTGTGAGAGGGGGTGGAAAGAAAACACATGCATTGCTCCAGCTTGTTGCCCGTGATCATGAGCTGCAACGTTGGTTTGCTGAGCGTAGAGCCGATGGAACAGTGCACCCAGGGTATGATGCCGGCCTTGATGATGTCACTATGACGTATGCTGCAAGGGCATTGATCCAGGCTGCAGGTACGAAAGACCTCCATTTTGTCGCTCCTCGTATGACCTCCACCTGGCTTGACATGCAGGTAGATGAAGAGCGTGACCTTGTTTGCAATGAGCTCAGCTACTTTGATGGGTCCAGAGTCCTGGCACTGATTGGCCGAGACGGTCATTGGTCTGTTCTGGACTATACCATGCATGATGCTGGTGCTGAAGCCACTTGTGTTGATGGAATTGCTGACCGCCTGAAGCCTGAGGTGCAGGCTGTTGCGAGCATGATTCATGCCACTTTTGGATGTGGGCCCATCAGTCATGTTGCCGCCAGCTGTTTCCAACAGGGCGATGACAACTTTTGTGGAGCCGTAGCCCTGCTGCACATTGGGTGGCGCCTTGGCCTTTGGAACTCATTTGATGAAGGTGATGTGAGAGCTTGGTACTCCATCCTCAGATGGGGTGTTGCCACTGTTTCCTATCGAGGCGGAGGGGGCAAGTCTCAGCTTGACCCACTTGAGGAATGGCTACGCCCCTTTCTTGAGGGCAAGGGAGTCCCACCTGACCTTGTGGCTGATCGCATCCAAGCAGCCGTCAAGGCACTAGGACGAGACAAGATTGAGGAGGCCATTAAATCCAAGAACCCCTGGGCTCAGCTCAAGACCATTGGCAATAGCAAGTCCAGACCCTTCCTGTGGGTGCACTACGATGAATTGCGTCGCCATGTCGAGGACAGGGCCAAGGAGAAATGGGGAGCTTCAGCTGATGTTCCAAAGCGGAAGGGCAGTGGGAAAGGCAAATCCAAGGAGGCCAAGATTGAGTCATTGCTGGAGCCTTCACGTCTCAGTTTGGTGTCAGGCATTTTCTTTGCGAACAGTAAGGAAGTTGCTCAGATTGATGTCTCCGAAGTCCGATCGGGGGCTACTGGCATAGCTTTCTGCCGCTTAGAGTCAGCCATCCCGTACATCGCAGACAAGAAGTCTATCAGCATGAGCCCTTTGATGCTTCTCATCATTGATGGGGACCCTGTTGATGATGACCGCTTGAAGCCCATGACAGTCCCAGCGTGCTACAAGGGCACTGAGGAGCCTGTTCTAGTGAGCTGCAGGGCGCTCCAGCTTGGAGATGTTGAGGTTTGTGAAAAGAATGGTCCCGCCCCTGAGATCGGTGTCCTTCCAACGAGAGTGCTCCGAATCCAGATCTTCCGAGATGAAGTTGAGGACTGGAAATCAGTTTCGCTGAGGCCATTGAAACACCTTACTGACCACATTGGGGCACTCCAGCTCTGTCGAGAGGCAGGATGCGATTGCAAGTGTGGCTGTTTCCATCCTACGGTTGAGGAGAACGGAGCTGAGTCTGCCATCACCGATCGTTGGGGATGGCGATGGGCAAGACTCGATGGACGCAAATGCTCCCAGGCTGACTCTGAGGTCCTCTCACTGTTTCTGAGGGTTCCTGAATCCGCGTTCACCTCTTTGCTGGAAAGCTCAGGACATTGTGGGGTATACGTTGAGCCGCGTCAGACCAATGGTGCTGGCACAGACCCTGCATACTCAGTGATTTGGCTTGGAGGTATGTCAGCAGCACAGGTTCGTCACATTGTGAAGACGGAGGATTGCATCTCTTCAATTGCTCGTCTTGGGACCCGGTTCGGGGTTCGCACTCTTGAGAAGCATGCAGAGTTTGTCCACAAGAAGGTCAGCCCCACCAAGCCGTTCTTGAAGGGCAATATGGCACATGTGTTTCGAGTTGGCCCAGTTCCTGCAGGCTCTCACCGACAAGGCCTCCAGGATGCCTTCAAGCAACATGGGTGGGACATCAAGCCCCTCCACCCTGTCAAAGGTGGCTCTGGCTGTGCATGGGAAGTTGGAGCTCGAGATCATCCGCCAGCACCTGCTTTGCGGCTCTCGAGTGGCTATGTCACGATCACCCATGTCCGCTCCACTGATCAGACGAGAGACAAACCGGTTGTGATCGCCAGCTCCAAGACCCTTCAGCGGATTAAGTCAGATGCTGGACCCTCTCAGTATGAAGCTTCATGGGGCACAGAGGTCAAGTCGAGTGGGGACCCCTGGTCACAATGGCTCCGACAGCGAGAAGGCCCCAGTGGAGTCAACCATGGAACGACTCCCGAGATCGTCTCCAAGATCCAGTCTGTTGAAGAGCGAGTCCGCCATGAAGTCTCCAGCCAGTTGAAGGCTGATCTCAAGGAGCTTGTCAAGGACAGGGATGAGGATATGGGAGAGCAACAGGCGGTGCATGAAGAGCGCTTTGCCCAGCTTGAGGCTGATATCCAGATCCTTCAGCAACAAGGCGCAAGGGTTGAGCAATGGATCCAGGATTCGGAGCAGAAGAGTTCAGAGCAGTCGCAACAGCTCGACAGGGTTGAGGCACAGATCGCAGCCCAGACTGACTTCAGCACACGTCTTGCCCAATCTCTGGAGTCATGTACATCGCAGATTTCCAAACAACATGACCGTATCTCTGAGGTTTCAGGGGAATTGCAGGGACTCAAAGGGGGCATCGAGAAGTCGCTTGAGAATTTCTTTAGCAAGCAGACTGCCCAGATTGAATCCATGTTGGCCCAGGACAAGAGCAAGCAACGCTCTCGCTCACGCAGCAAGAGCAACAAGCCCAGCCTGTGACTAGGTCGCGGCGATCCCCCTGCAGGTCGAAGGGGGAAGTCGTCATTTTCAAGGCGGCCTTTTGGATGGTTTTTGTTGCTATGGACAGTTCTGTGTCGAGTTGGGGAGGCGAGTACTCCTGGCCCAGTGCAGCAAGCTCTCGAGGGGGAGGCTGACCCTTTGCTGCGTTCTTCTACCTCAGCGCGGCCCACTGGGACCGTGATTGGCAGTCGGGGTGATGCCTTTGACTCGATCGAGTGCTGCACACAGGCGGTTTTGAGTGATCAGCTGGGTGGTGACCTCTTGCCGGCCTCCTCTACCTCAGCGCAGCTCTTCGAGACTGCGAACCCCGGTCGGAGTGAGCCCCTGGCTTGGTTCTCAGCCGCCCCTGAGGGCCTAGGAGTTGGACGAAATTTTGATCAGGTTGAAGGCTTTGAGGATGGACTTCGATGGTCGCTGGGTAGCCCTGATGGTGCCATTGTGGGTGTGGCTAACCCCTCAGGTGTTGCGGGCAAGTTGGACATCTTCAAATCTTTTTGCCCTGGCTGGTTTGGCGTTTGTGAGACCCAGGCCACATTCCAGATTCAGAGACAATTCAATGCGGCAGTCAGAAATACAGGCAAAGACTTCAAGTTTTCTGCTGTCCATGGTGCCCCTGCGCCTTTTCGGCCGGGATCCAGCGTTGCAGGGAGCTGGACTGGTACGTCCCAGTTTAGCTCATCTCCATTACGACAAGTTCAGATTAGTTGGCCTTCTGATGAGTTCTCCAGTGGACGCCTATGTGTGGCGGCGGGACGATTGCAGGGCATGCCTGCGGTGATTGCCACGGTGTACTTACCGCCGAAAGGCCCGACATACCCTCGGGCGAAGGAATTGGGGGAGGATCTTCTCCGACCGCTGTCCCAAGAGTTGGTTTATGGTCGTAGTGGCTGCAGAGCAATCATTGGGGACTTCAACTGTGCCCCTGGTTCGCTTGTGGCACACCAGCTGTGGCAAGACTGTGGCTGGATTGAAGTTCAAGATGAGATGGCACGGAGGCATGGATTGACCCCTTTCAACACATGCAAGGGTGCTTCAAGGGCAGACCAAATATGGATATCGCCTGAACTGTCACGCTTCTTGACCGATGTGGGTTATGCCGACCTTTTTGCAGACCATCGCTTGTTGGTGGCCAGGTTTGCAGTTCCAAAACATGATGAAATGCAGTGGTTCTGGCAACAACCCCAACGACTTCCTTGGCATGGGGTGAACAAAGAAGACATGCGTGTTTGCTATGAGGCCATGCCCGAGATTGAGAGGAGCTCAGACACCACCTCCACCCTTAGGCAATGGGCAAGAAAGGTTGAAACATCAGCAAGGACGGCGACTTCCTGCCCAGAGGACTTTCCTAATAGTTGCCTTGGACGATGCAGTGTGAAAGCCCCTAGGCTGCGGCAGTGTTCTCTCCAAGTCCCCTCGAACCCTCGGGAGGGGCATTTTGTGATCCAGGACTCTTTCCTTGGTAGGGCAGTTCAATTGTGGTATGCTCAACTCCGGCGGCTTGAGTCTTTGCTGCACAACGTCCGAAGGGGTTCCAACTCGCATGAGGCTGCTGCGGAGAGATCCATTGTATGGCAGCGAATCCTCACTGCCAAGGGATTTCAGAAGAACTTTGCTCGATGGTGGCGCCAAAGGCCGATTAAGTTGCAAGGTGCCCCTGACTGCTTAGACTCATGGCCCCCAGAGACCGGGACCCTAGAGGTCATCGTCAATGACTTCAAGCAGAACTATGACAGATTCTCGTCTTGGCACCGTGATCGTAGACAGCGAGTCATCCAGGCAAAGTGGAAAGAAGGACAGGATTCTTGTTTTCGGGTCGCAAGACCAAATCCCAAGGAACAGCTTGAGACTTTGGTTGACACAGTTGAACAGTGCATTGAGGTTTGTGATGCCAGTCGTCAGCTTGTGCGAGTCAGCTATCCTTTTCCCACAGAGAGAATCCTGAAATGGACATTGAATCAAGTGCCTGCGATTGTACGCTGTGTTGACGGGTTGTATGAGGTTGAGAGTGACCTTGTGCTGTGCGATGGCCAAGTTTTGAGTTGCAAGCTGATTGTTGATGAGATCTCTGTCATCCAAGAGCGCCTGCTTGAACTATGGAATGGGCGATGGGGTCGACACGCTGGGGTGCCTGAGAGCCATTGGCAGCAGATCTGTGACTTTGCCCGCAGGTTTCTTCCTCGTGCTGCCCTTGAACTCCCCCCGGTCTGCTACGAGCAATGGATAGTCTGTGCCAAGGCATTCAAACTCAAGGCAGCCACCGGGCCTGACGGTGTTTCCAGAGAGGACATTCTCTCGTTGCCACGGACAGCAATCGAGGAGCTCCTCAACATCTTCTCCGACATTGAACGGGGGGCCCCATGGCCTGACCAGTGGAGGAGGGCGTTTGTGCACTGCGTTGAGAAATTTGCAGGGGCTGAAGCGGTGTCAGGGTACCGCCCTATTACATTGCTGAGCATTGTCTATAGGTGCTGGGCAAGTGCCAGAACTGGACAGCTGCTGACACATCTGTCACAACTCCGAGCACCACATCAATGTGGGTTCACAAAAGACTGCATGCCTGCTGACATCTGGTTTTGGATTCAGTCAGGTATTGAAGCCGCAGTTGCCAGTGGAGGTTCCCGATGCGGAGTAGTTGCAGATATCATCAAGTGCTATAACTGCATCCCCAGACAGCCCATCTGGCCCATGCTACATGTCCTTGGTGTCCCAACTTTCTTCACAGCATGTTGGAGCAAGTTTTTGAGTGGCTTGCAAAGGAGTTTTGTAGTGAGACAGTCCGTAGGCCCTGAGGCCGAAAGCAGCTGCGGGTTCCCTGAGGGGTGCCCGCTTTCGTGTGCAGCTATGACAGCCCTAGACGTGACATGGCACTGCTATCAGGCCCATTACTGCCCCGGAGCTCGAGCCCTGTCGTTTGTTGACAATTTGGAGGTTGTCGCTTCCCGTCCTGTTGATGCAGTCAGGGGACTTGCCACAATGAAGAGCTTTTGTGACAAGGTCAGTCTCCAATTGGACGATGACAAACTATATGGGTGGGCCACCACTTCCTCAGACCGCAGGAGTCTAGAGGCGGCAGGAGTGCGAACTGTCTTGGAGGCTCGGGACCTCGGTGGTCAGGTGACCTATTGCTCGAAGCACTTTGTTCACGTTGTAGTTGACCGGATTGCAAGTGTGAAACCTTGTTTTGCTGCCCTTCGCAAATCTGGACTCTGCTTGTGGGACAGGAAGAAGTGCATTGTTGGAGCCCTTTGGCCGAAAGGCCTCCACGGCTGCGAAGGTGTCAAGCTCGGAGCCACACACTTCACCTCGCTCCGTGCGGGGGTTATGAGGGCGTGTGGCTGGGACCGCCCAGGCGCATCACCGCTGATACGAGTGAGTCTGATTCATGGGGACAAGCTTGATCCCTTTTTCTACCAGCTTTGGCGATGCTTCTGGATGTTCTGCCGACAGTGCGGACACAATGAGGAGATTCGCTCAGCGTGGCAGGCTTTTTGTTTTGGCGGTAGTGATCGTGCTACACAAGGCCCATTCACGAAGATAACATGTCTGTGCCATGAGCTCGGATGGGTGCTGACATCCTCCTTTCAGTTGTGCTTTCCCGGCGGGCTTGAGATAAATGTGTTGCAATTTCCACTGCAAGGTCTTAGACGATTGCTGCTTTTTTATTGGCGACAGTCAATTGCTTCCAAGCTTGGCGAACGTCGATCTCTGCGGGAGCTTCGGGGCTTTGAGGCTGGACACTCCGAGCTGGTTGATGGCAAGCTTTCTGGTTTTGAGGCCGAGCTCCTGCACAATGTGCGTGATGGCACCTTCTTCACTCGGGACAGCATTGGCAAGTTTGCTGACGGGGGAGATGCATGCCCACATTGCGGTGGGAATGACTCAAGGGAGCATCGCTTCCTGGAGTGTGTTCATTATGCTGACATTAGAGAGAGGCTAGGTTTTGACCATGCTGCATGGTGGGAGTGCCCTGCGCCCCTTGCCTTGCATGGACTATGCGATGTGAGCCCGTTCAAGACCCTCTTTTGGACTGCGCTTGAAAGTCTCCATGAGGTTGAAACCTTTTTCAGCTTTGAGCCACCGGCCGAACGACACCGTCATGTTTTCACTGATGGTTCTGGCACTGACCAGGACATCCCTGACATTGCCTTAGCGGCTTGGGCTGTTGTACATGAAGGGTCTTCGGCAGTGGTAGCTGCCGGGGGGCTTCCCGGTGTGGTTCAAACAGTCCCTAGGGCTGAGGCCTATGCTGTGCTCCAGGCAGTCCGTTGGGCTGTGGCAGAGGAAGACACAACTCATATCTGGTCTGACAGTCTTGGGACGGTTGAGACCTTTCGCAGCGTCCAGGCCGGAGATGGTTTTTCGGCACATCTTGAGAACGCGGACATTTGGAACCAGATTTCTGATGAGCTTGAGTTTTGTGCCGGAACCTTCCGTATACATAAGATCCCTAGCCATAGCCTTGAGGAGGACTGCCAAGGACCTTTTGAAGACTGGTGTAGGGTGAACAACTCCAAGGCCGATAATGCTGCAAAATTTTCAAATGCTTCTAGACCATGCTGGTTTGCCTCTGTCTACGCAAAGCACAGGGAGCATTGGCAGAAAACACACGCCCAGTTTGAACGGATCACTGCATTGCACCTTGAAGTTGCCCGGAGAGACCTAGAAAGCCGAGATGAGCCTTTGCATGTGGTTGAGAATTTGTTTGAAGACTTAGGTGAGGGCCTATTTTTTGATAGAGCTGCACGAAACCTCGATTGTACAGAAACATTTGAAAGTTATGCTGAGGGACTGCCTGTCAGTTGGGCAATGCAGCTGCCTAGAGATGATGTGATCCAGCCAGGGTCTGTCACCGAACTTCTGAGGTTCCTGACTGGACTTGAAGGGTCAAGCAATCGATGGTGTTTGGTTACGTTTCTTGAGCTTGTTGTTATTTTTCGCAGGTTTTTAGGTCAGGATCTTGTTTCGTCGGCTTCGAACCAACCGCCGAATCGATGGACCCAAGTTACTTTGGCAGCGGAACGTCGTGTACTTAAGAAGACGTTCGGAGCTCTCTGTCGGAGCCTGGGTTTTTGGCCGGAGACAGGATGGGTGAACCTTTCTCAGATTGGGGTCACCAGTTGCTGTGAGGCTGTCAGGATTTGTTACCCGATTGATGCTGAGGAGTTTGCTGTTTCCGTTCTGAGAAAGTTTGCCTTGCACAGACCAATAGGTGGAGCTCAGGCGCTGTCGCGCCCGCTGCCATGGTAGGACGCCTCTAGTGGTCTCCGAGTCGCCGCCAAGGCTGCGGCTTCGAACAGTCCGAACGGCAGTGCGCGTATAGAACCATGTGAAACCATAGGACCACCTAAAGACCTGAGGATCATCTTTCAGCTTTCTCTGCCTGAACTACCAGCTCAAATCTCTGCCCCGTCTCTCGACCTCCACGTGTATCGGCGGTAGACGAGGCGCGAGGTGTTCCACCCTCGAAGCCTCATCTCCGACCAGAAGCGCTCCGTGGGATAGACCTTGGAGTGCTTCTGCAGCCAACGTATACGGGGATAAGTCAAGATTTACGGGCCTGTGGTTTAACATGTTAAAAAGGACAGGTGAATCACAAAAATAGAAAATAGGCACAAAAAAGATCAAAAGAGGATCTAAACAAGAACCAAGAAGAAGCCAGGAAAACAAAGAGGAACACCCTGTAACAGTGGATGATGATGGTTATGTTGCAGGCCTTGTTCAAAAAAGATTATACATAACTGTTTACTGACTGTTACAGGTAATAGGACAGACCCAATGTATCTTTGTTTATCTGAGATCTGAACATGAAGACGGTTGAACCAAGGACAAGTTGATCAGACAAACAACAAAGGATGGGGACCCGAATCCGCTGGCTGTCATCCACATGTGTCCAGGGAAACCCTGCAGAGTTTGCTCGAGACTTAAGGAGAAAATCTGGCTTGGTCCAAGGTTCGAAATGATATCAGTATCAGCCAATAATGGGGGGTGTCATGATTGTCCCTCCAAACAAGTTCAATTTGCATAATGTCGGTATAGCACCCATACCCGAGTGAGTACGTAGCTTTGCGCATGCATGATGGAAACCGTCTTAGATGGTCTGAACGATGGTCAGATGGCCCTGTGTCCCAAGGATTGCAGCAGCTGAAGCCATCTCTGGATCCAGCCAGGTGCAAAAATCTTATTACAGCGTCCTTGCTCCGGGGGCCCCTAGTAGTAAGGCCAGGAGCCCTTAGAAGCGTCCTTGCTCCTAGTAAGTATATACTGTAGTCATATGGGGCCGAAGCACCTAGTATTTTCTGCTAGGGCCGATGGCGTACGCCGCCCGGGAGAAGCGCGACTGGATGGCTTCAGCATGTCGATTGGCCATGCCTTGTTCGGGATTCAAAATGATTCAGATCTTTTCAGATCTGCATCTCTTCCAACCGAAAAAAAAAAAAAACACACCCAACAACAACAACAACAACAACCACAACCACAACCACAACCACAACCACAACCACAACCACAACAACAACCACAACCACAACCACAACCACAACCACGACCACCACCACAACAACAACAACAACGAGGACGAGGACGACGACAACGACAACAACAACAACAGGGGTCGCCCTCGTTTTGGGGGCTGCTTCTTTTTGGCGCCGTTTGTTGCGCTGAACTGGGCGTTGGGTTTCGGTCCGACCTCCGCACAGGCCTTGCGGTCCAGGTCGCACGTCGGAAGTTGGGCGGAAAGCAGTCGTAGCAGAGCGCGGAAGGGCACTCCAGGCCTCCCAAGGAGTGGGGGAAGGGTTTCTTTGGCCATCGCTACTAGGGT
Source organism: Durusdinium trenchii (assembly GCA_963970005.1). Classification (NCBI taxonomy): domain Eukaryota; class Dinophyceae; order Suessiales; family Symbiodiniaceae; genus Durusdinium; species Durusdinium trenchii. The sequence continues at coordinate 631,597 of CAXAMN010028027.1, forward strand.
GGAGGCCATCGCTAGTAACTTAGTCGGGTGGAGGCCATCGCGGCCATCGCTGGGTGGGTCTTCCAAAAGAGGTATCCAGTGATCCTTGTTTTCTGGACGCATCACCTGAATCACCTGGGGTACAGGGCCTTCAACCTCTGTTGGTATTGGGAGGGCGAACAAAAAAACCGTCGGAGTCGTTGTTTTTCTGAATGAGAGGATATGAGAGGGGAAGGATATGGCTCTTTTCTAAGGTACTCACCAACAGATTCGGATCCCCAAGGTCAAGCTGCTGTAGCCAGGGGTGCTTTCAGCTCTAGCACGCTAGCAATCTCATGGGGCACCTGTTACCAGCATCGATTTCCATCCGCTCTGCTCAAACCAGTCTGAGGCTCTGGCAATGGATCAGCATTCCACCCACATCTGCTGCACTTCGATCTTGGCGAACGATCGCAACGACCCAGGTCGGCAACGAGTGCTCGGTGGGCCAGCAGCTGCTTGGTTGGCCAACCTTTTTCGTAATTGTTCTTTCTTTTGGAACTCCTGATTTTAACGATCATGTTGCTGCAACAGGTGACATCAGGTGACACATACATATGCCGAATCGAATCGACTCGTAGGCCGTGAACCGCTGATCCCGGCCGTTCCATGTCGGACCTCTTTCCTGACGAAAGGACGTGGGAGTCTGGGACGCTCGCTCTCGTCGCCACTTAGGCCACTGACTGCAGAGTGAACAGTAGTGCCATGTACACACCTGGCTGGAAAAAAAGGAAGCTAAGCTACTAGCTACTGCTAAGCTACTAGCTACTGCTAAGCTAACTAGCTACTGCTAAGCTAACTAGCTAGTGCTAGTTGCATTTCACGGATGCGTCGGGCATGGCACAGCATGGCACAGCTTAGCGTCACATCACAGTATCATTACTTCTATTGGCCAAAGGAGAACATCCTAACATCATCTAACATCCTAAGTCTTTTCAGATGGGATCAAAAAGAAGAAACCTGAAGGAACACTCTGAATTGAAACTCTCATGTTTTTCCTTTCCACATCAAAAGACACCGAAGCATTCGGATGATCCGAAGCCCTCGCAGACCTTGGGATGCCCCTCGTCTTTTCCCCGTGCAAACCCGTGACACCCAGTCGTCATCTGGCGTACCCAGTTCTTCTTCAACTCCCGGGCGTGGGGAGGCAAACACTTCCGATGGTACCTGAAGACGCTCAAGAAACCATGCCCTTGGCTACTAGTGCTTTCTTGTGACTAGTAGTAAGGCCAGGAGCGCCCCGTTCGGTTCGCGTCCGAACGCTCCGTTCGTAGCGATGCAATTTGCTACTACAAGTAGTAGCTTCTTAGTTCAGATGTGAGAAGCCACTGTGGCTTCCGGAGGCGGATCACTAGCAGGAGTTGCAGAAGGCGAAAAAACCCTGAACTTACCGAAGAACAAAAGGCCAACGTCCGCTTTGCACGTGGTGAGCAGCCCTAAGTGTGTGTTTGGTCTATCCAACTTAGGGTTTTTCACCGCTTTCTATTGACATGGAAGATTCAAAACATATTCATCTTTCAGCCCCGCAATCTCAACAGATAGGCGCCTCAAGTCGGTCGTCCGTCTATCAATCTAGACTGTTCCAGGTGCCTTCTTTTTGCAGAATTGGAAGCTATAAGAACAAGAGCGTATTGGAAGAGCATTTCAACCAAACCACCGCTCGCCTTTCTTACCAAGTCCAGCTTGTTTAATGCATCTTAATGCTTTGCTCTTCAATGTTACAACAAGCACTGAACTCGGGCGCACGTCTGGGGACAGCTGGAGCAGAAAATCTCCACCGGATTTCCTTGAGGCTCCTGCACCTGCTCTCAGGCAGAGTAGCAGGTTTCTTTGTTCCTTCTGACGCTGAAAACAACAAAGACAATACAAAGCACAATGTGTGTAACCAACATGCTGTTGTCCTCGGCACCCATAGCACCCAATCGGGGTCAACTTTAATCGTCTTGACACCTCACTTCTTGTTGCTCTGTGCGGCTCATTCCTTAACAAAACGCACCCATGCTGTCGACATGTTGGCTATCCGTTGCGTCAGTTGCACCTCCGACATCCTCTGACATCATTTCATTCACGACAATGCTTCGCCACGTCTGAAAGACTCATTCTGAAACTTGCTCCCCAGCCAAGCTGGTTGCCAACCACAACTCTCAACTCAAGAAACTGGCTGCCAACCCATTAAAACAACTTCCAAATATCTTCAAATATACTGCTGGCCGCAGAAAAAATGGACGTGGCGTTTTTTCATTGCAAATCACAGTACACACACATATATATATATATATATAGAGTATACAATTAGGCTTCCAAACTGTTGACTGGCCAAGCAGTCGTCCCCAAGGTCCACCAAAGATCATCCGTCTTCTAACAGAAGACATTCGATACCGACCGTTGCTACCCGGCTGCTACCCCATCCGCATCCCACCCATAAAGACCATCGCGCACTGTCCCTTTTTGAACGTGCATGCGCTACACTTTCCTCATGTATCATAGACAACGATGTCTTCAAGTTACATAGACATGATGCGAAGATCATTGGTATTCTTCCAACTACATGTGGTTTTCAAGGCGTTGGCATCATCTTACCTCAAACCACATGAGCGGTGTCAAAAACCATCCGGAACTTTTATTAAGATTATAAAAACCTTTCGCCAATCCCTTCGCAATGCTTTCGCGGCTGCATGTTTTGCTTTCGCCGACCCACTTCACCCAACAACCTCTTTTGCTAACCCTTTCGCCGAGTTTCTGCTACTTACATCTAAGAAAAATATCAGAAAGGGGAATCATTCCTAATCTGCAACCACTGCTTTCGCCACATCTTCGCGAACCTTTCACCAACCTTTCGCCTGGTTATCAGGAGTCTTTGGATGACATGCTCTGTACTGAAAACCTCTCTCGCCAACCCTTTCGCAATAAAATCCTTTCATCAAAAATTCAGAGCCTTTCTCCAAACCTTTCGCCAAACTTTCCCCAACTGCAGTTTTCCTTTCGCAAAGATTAATAATCTTAAGTCCTACCTAAATTCTTTCATAGCGGTTTATGACGTTGCTCACATCGAATCTACACCTTAAAAGGTTCTTGAGTGGATATGGCTTCTCGGATTGCTTTTTCAGTCCCCGGAGAAGCCCGTCACCTCTGATTTCTGGGGTTTTTCAAACTCCGCTTGGCGGCTGTCGCTAGGCACCATGGGAGGTGGGGGGGGGGTTGACACGGTTTGACACGCACAGCCAAACCGTAGGAAGATCTCCAACTCCAGCCGAGCACCCGACCTCCAACTCCTGGACGTGCTTCGATCTGCTACGTTTCCTGGGCTCCTCCCAGGAAAGGTGCGACCAGGTCAGACAGGCGATTCGAGGCGTCTGGAGGCCCAAAGAAGCGTCGATTCAGTGTCTTGAAGCTGGTATTCCGCGAGAATATGTGTATGAACGCATGCAGCCTACTGAGTAAATGAATGATCATTGAGCCTTGACCCTTCAGCATATCATCATATCATGCATTGTGAAACTGAGCAACATGGTCGAGAACAACTCTAATCCAGTTCAATTGAAACAGAAACCATGCCCAAAAAAGGCATGCTAAAACACACATTGTTTTATATCATGTTATACTTACATACACAATCAATCGAGTTGAAATTGTAGCTAGTTTTTCCTCCAAAGAATGTATGTTCATTTCGGAGAGTCGAGCGGCTTGCGCTCGCTGCCTCACAGCCATCGGTGCACACAAAGCACTTGAGGAAGTGCTTGAGGACGACCTCAAACATACATGCAAACCAACAGGACACCGGTGGAACCTCAGTATATATTGCACTTATATAATTAACTTGATTCTTAAATATCATCTTGGATTTGTGGGAGTGGCCCTCAGTTGCTGGTTGCCCTTGGCTCTGGATCAGGCATGCAACAATGTTAGACTTCTGGTGTGGGTGCACCATCGAACAAATCACGTGAGTTCATCAACAGTTTTGTTTCAACAGTTTTTGTCAAAACAGAAAAACATCAGAAAAAAAGGGTTCTTCTATGTCCTTCTCCAGTCTCACCAGCCTTTGGCCCTGCATCAGCCCTTGCCCTAGGCTGGGCCACCCCACCTTGGGCTTTCGGTTCACAGCAGCCACTGGTGCTTGGAACTCCTCGGCCTCACCGCGGCGGTCACCCAAGCGATCGGACTCATGACGTGGAAAGGTTCGTTTTAGTATGATGACATCGTATTGACATACGTTGCATTGCTTGTCTTTGATTGTTCTGGGAAGCCGCGGAAATGGACAAACCCACGCCAAAAATCAGACTTACCACAGTCTCTTAACCAAGTGACAACCCATCAGTCACACTGAATGTCATGTTTGGTTTGTTGGATGTGAGTGCTTTGGAGTGTTACTCCTTTGTCGCGGCCGTCGCGGCAGGGCGCCACACGAAGGTCTTCGTGGACTTGATGATCCGCCCCGAGGAGCTCCTCTTGCCGACGAGCGGTGCTGAATGGTGAGACGGGCGGAGCGCCCGAAAACACTCGGCGGTTTTGGGTCCGAAACGCCGCCATTGAGGGTGGAGTGCAACAGTTCCAGGTTAATTGATGAAAACCATAAAGAATTCAACAATCATGGGCTCTTGATGGTATAGACATGCTGCTGCTTTCCAATGATTTCCGGCTTTGAAGTTCCTTCCATGATGGCCGTTGAAAGCAAAATCAAATAGCCCCCCCGCACCTAGTCTCTTGGCATTCACGGGTATTTCCAGCACGGTCTGTTGTGTTGCAATCGGGGTGTCTAGCATGGTGCACCTGGCCATACACAGTACCACAGCCTGCACTTTTTGGGATCAGAGGTCTAAGAAGTACTCTACTTCAGTGATCCCACCCTGAGAAGCGATTTGGAAAAACGTAGGGCACATGTATTGACAAACAATCCTGACAAACGCTGCCTGACAGTTGTCCTGCTGTGAAAGTCTGACGTACTGTGACACATGGTCCAAGGTCGGTTCTGACATGTGTTCTGCCATGTATCCCGACACCTGTTCTGCCATCAGACCCTCGACTTGTTCCGACGTATGCTCTGACACAGAATCTGGCCTGTGCTTGGCACTCTATCTGGCACATCTTCTGACAGTCTAACTGGCATATCTTCTGACATCCTTTCTGACACATCATCTGGCAGTCTGGCATCGTTGTAAAACTATTCTGACATCTTTGCCGGCTCTACCTGCCGTATACTTTGGCATTCTAGCTGGCATGTATTCTGGCACTCTTTCTGGCACGTCACGTCGTATATCTTCTGACATCCTTTCTGGCATTCTACCTGGCATATCTTACCATTCTTTATGGTGTGCAGGGCCATGCCTGCCCGACTGCGCTCTTTATAGCTTACAGGCCCATGCCTGCCCAGACCAGGCTGCAGCTCCCTATGGTGTGTAGGTCCGTGCGTGCCCAGACTGAGCTGGCAGTCGCTGTGACATGAGGATGTTGCTGAGGACGGAAGAGTGGTACCTTTGTTAAAATCTAAAAAGACCTTCACGCGGCAGTGCGGATGAAACATGTTGTATCATATAGTGTCAGGTTTGTAAATTGGCTTCAACAAGAGATTGAGGTCGCCTCTCATTCTCTGACAAGACTTCCTAACAAAAAGCTCACTTGGAAAACGGCTCTGTACTACCCGACCACAAGGCAACATGTCATACTCATCTAGTAGAAGGAGCCTCATCCTCATCTCACCCCCCTGGACCCCTTCTGCAACGTTTGATGTTTCAGTTTCAGACTCCTTGCGATCGACTCAACCTCCAGATGACTCGGCTGCCGATGACTGGGCGCTCCCTGCCTAGATGACTCTGGTGGCGGCCTAAGATGCCCAAAGGTGGTGGCATCATCTGGCGTCAGTGGTCTAAGCGTCTAAGATGGTGGTCTTTCTATTCATGGCACATGTTGGCATCATTCTCTGACATTTAACGTTCTACGTACTGAGCGTCTTCCATGAAACAACCAAGCAATATCGTATTTTGTTGATTTGCAGGCCACTATGAGCGAACCCTTCCAAGTGGATCTAATATGATCTATATCATTAATGACTTTTAATGATATACACATACATCACCAAGGCATTTCATCCTAATCCCCATGTCAAAGGCAAACAGCACACCCCCATGCCCCATGCTTGTTCTTACAAAATACAGTACAATCATCTTCAGAGTTGCACACGAGTCTTCCGAAGTCTTGTAAACATATGTGAAGTGACCTATATAATATACTGAATTCTATCTCCAAGCCCACAGAGCGATAGAATTCATGCCTTTCTCCACCGCATGACATCCTTGCACAAACGAAGTCTTTCTCCCCATCCAATGGTCATCGGTCATCGGAAGAAAGAAAGTCTGTTGATCCATCCATTCTCCAACTGAGGCACCACACATCTCGCGTTCGGCTCTCTGTGCAGCTGCGCGCCGCTGAAAGACCTGCACCAAGACACGATCTCGGTGAAACCGAGTGATCCGGGTCCCTTAAGGTGTCCATTTTGAGTCCAAGGGGCTTTAAAGGGGTTAGAGGTTAGAGTCAGAGGAGCTTTTGGGACTGGGCTGAGCTTACATTTGAGATTCACATAGCTTCACGTTTGACCTGACAAAAGGTTGGTAACAACAACCACCTCAAAGCCATGGGATCGGTGTGAACATCAAAACAAATAACCGTCAGCTGCACTGTCAGCTGCATATTCAATCCTTTGTAACTGTGTGTACCCGTGACCTTCACTCGCTGAACTCCTGGCGCCTGGTGCTCCAACTCGGGGCTCCTGAGCCCCTCGTCGCTGATGGGCGCAGGGCGCCTCTCTCGCTCCAGCAGCTCCTGGTGCAGAACGGAGGATCCAAACCACTTCGCAAATGACTCTTCCAAACCTGCCCACTGGTGCAAAAGCTCTAGAGACGTGTCTTCCCAGCACCCAATCAACCAGCCCGGTGCGCGCACAAATTTGTGCGCACAAAGAAAGCCCAGCGACCTGCAGGCTGAAATCCTCCAGGCTTTCACCTTGATAGGCCTCCCAAACAGCGCGATGGAAGCGACATGCAAAGGCAAACCTTCCCTTCGCATGAACAAACACGGTAGTTTAGTTGGAAAGAACACCCCGTGACCTTGAGCGCATCATTTGTTCGATCAGAACGCCCCTAATAGCTCTCCAAAGATCTCCAAACAACAACACAAACTTCACGCAAGAGCTACAAGGCCTGGAAAGCACTGGCCCCGTGCTTCAGGAGGTTCGCGATCTGCAAAACGCACTTTTCGGGACTTTGCAATGCTGCAATATGGAAGGTGAAGCAATGCTGCACATGTTTGTTCGGCAAACCCTGTGCATTGGAATGCTTTCTTTACATAAGAACATGCTTGTTCAGGCTGGGAATTGTTGTGTTCTGGCTGTGACCTGGTTGTTCCGCCCTTGGTTGCAGTGTATTGAAACACAATCCATGATTGGCTTGTGAATTAATCGAATGGATTTGTTACTTTCTTTGTGGACAATGTTTCTTGTACTGTCTTGCTTTCAAGCACAAATACTATCAGTTATCCTGTGGGAAGGTGGACTGATGACTGTTTCACGCAAAAACACTGCAACAGGGATCAAGGAGCAGAATGGTAGACTGGAGGTTTCTGAGTTCTTTTTGGGTTTGCCCCAATGTCAACACAAACAAACTAGCTTTCGTGGTACCGTGGTATCTCTTGAGTCCTCCTTGATGACTGCATGATAGCTCAAGTTGAAGTGCTCTCGCCTTTAAACATGAACAATAAGTGGATTGCCTCGGCACCTCTTGGTGCTGCAGGTGCTATCACGACTCAAGCACGTTGCTTGGTTCTTGATGGTTTTCGTAATATATTGTGAATGCTAACTTGCAAAAACATCAAGTCCCTAGTCCTGTGCATACTTCGCTTGCGAGTACACTAAACGCATACTTCTCACGGGAAAACCCATGGTCATGTGTAGTGACTTTAAAAAATAGAAAAACCTTTATATACTTCTGTATTATACAGTGGAGGATTCCGCCAGACAAAAGATCTCATGCGGGGAGAAATCTGCAAAGCATGCATCGCGAATTCAACATGTACCCCTCACCCACCTCCTCCTGGGACAGGGTGTCCTCCGAATCGGCCAGGAATTCCTCTTCCTCTTCGTCCTCCTGTCAGTGCTCACACCATGTGGAGTGTGGGACGTGGCCGGACTGGTTCATACCCTTATCCATGTTGGACTCCTAGTGTAAAACAATGTAAAACGCCTGTCAAAAACCTTTACTTTGTAGTTATATAATACATGTCTGGTCAGTTGAAAAAACCTTCTTCCTTCCTGGAGTCCCTACACGCTCTGTGAAAAACATGTCCACCAATAAAAACGGCCAGTTCCTCTGGCATGGAACGTAAACAGTTCGTACTGAGTCTCACTGAGTCGGTGGGTCTCATTACATGGTTGGTTGGTTGTATGACAAGGTGCAACCGACTCGTACCGGAGACGATCTCCCTTCCGATCTCGTGTGGAGGATTCCAGCAGGACACGGAGACGAGGATTCCAGCCTTCGTGTTGATAATGCATTGCTCCTGCTGGACAAGCTCGGGCTCGAAACAACATCTAACCCTGAATCGAGCTAAACATGCTTTGCTTTTTGTGGCTGTATTTGCTAAAAAGGCGACAGTTAGAGTGTGCGTTTTTTGCACGTGTTGAATGTATTTTAGACAAAACTGTTCTTATGATTGATTTATGTCGTATATTTTTTTGCGATTTCACCTTGAGACTTCATGGTTGTCCTATTCAATTCTGGTTGCTGTCCAATTGAAAAATATAGTAAATTATGATTACAATTACTATCTATTATTATTGTATGTGTTTGCTGTAAACCAAAGTCTTCTGGTGGAAGCCCTCATTGACATCCCATATTGAAAAATACACTGGCAAAAGACCAACCAGGAATGGGAACACTCAAAAATGAGAGCACACAAAGGAGAGGACAACACATATGGCAGCAACACGCGAATGAGCGCACATGGATACATGGGAGCACACATGTAGGTGAGCACACGCACCCAGAGCATTCGAGTCCAACTACCGCACCCGCCAGTTCACAAAGCGCGGCACCTACGAAATCTGGACGAGGTCCCCAAAGTGCTGACCCAAAAATCTGCCGATTGAGGTTCGCAAAGTGCTGGGTTTACCACGAAATCTGCACATATCGAGGTGAAACTGCTGCGCTAGCCCGCACTTGGAGGCTGCCACACCCTTCCAAAGACAACTTCGAGATGCCAAACCGAAGCTTTCGCACGAGTGCTTCCAAATTATAAGAACAAAATGGGCCACCAGTCCAAACTTGCCCGTAACCCCCCAAGGGGTATGTCACTGATTTCCCTTATGATGTGAACTGTTCACAAGGTTGCTATTGGAACATACTGTTCGAGCGGCCAATCCCAGGATTCGACAGGTTCTACCTGGCAAAAAAGAAGAAAAGGATCGGACTTCTGCGGAAACCATCCAGCAAACCATGGCGATCCAAAACAAGAATCGTGCAATCTTTGGCTCGCCTCGTGCCTTCTCCTGTTGAGTTCACTGTTGAGTTCACGACTGATGTCTCATTGGTGTATGTATGATTGAACTGATTGAACTTTGTTAGAGACATTTATCATATCAATCACTCAATCAATTGTAGAGTCCATATAAATTTCTTGGAAAGGGCATTCCTAAAAGATTCCCATATAAAACTAACTACATGACCCAAAACATGATCCCAAAGTCACCCACCCAACCGACCCCGTTTTTTCTCCACCGCGGTTTCAGCACGTTCCCGCGGTTTCCGCCGCCGCTCCATCTGGAGCTTGGAGGTGGCGCGGAGCACCAGACGTTCCTCGATGCCCCACTCCTGGTGAAGCGTCTGGTTGATTGAAAAAAGGTCGTGGTGTCAAAGCAAAACGGGGGATGAGAAAACCAGATATATATATATATATAAAATAGATGGGAAAAACAACTAAAATAATTAGATACTGTTCGCAGATTCAGTGGCGATTTGTGCAAAGGAATCTTCATCTGATTGGTTTCAAATTGTGTTTTTGGTTTTCTGGATCCAACAGAACCATTTCCAATGAACTTGGGTCCTGTTTTCATGTTCGGGTTCACCATCTCATCCCATACTCGACATTGACCAATGAATGTCACAGGAAAGCCCCCCCTGCCACAGCATCCATCTACATTCATTTTTCGCATCTTGAAAACAGGGAAAGACTCAGCTGTTCACTTCGTTCTCATTGACCCTTGACCGATTGGTCAGTTGATCATCCGACGTCCCTCACTTCATATTTCGACATCGCCATGGATCAAGGGCCGCGGAGTGGCCCTCCCGGACTCCCACCTGCACCGGACGATGGACATGCACCTGGCCGGCCCAGACGGGGTTGCTCAAAGAAACAGAGAGAGAGAGAGAGAGTGAGTGGAGTGAGCAGAACTGTGCCAGCACAAATCGAACATTGGCTTTCGTGCAGGACTGGTAACGTCTACTGGAGTCGAACTAGGAACCACTAGAACTGCAAGAGTGTGCCTGCAAGAGTTTCTTTGACATACTGAGTTTGCACAAAAACATACGAACTTCGCATTGGCCAAGAGAATCAGGAAAAGCTGGGTCTACGAAAAGTAAAGTCATTCCTGCTTTATCGAGAACTGTGCTTGAACTACTGAAGACTGGGATGAATGTTCATCCAATGATTGGAACTGTTCAATCGGATCTTGAAAATCGCAGTTGTACACCAATCCTTTGCAAAGAATAAAGGTTTCATGGTCAACAGTTTTGATTCGTTTTGGATCGTTTTGACTCAAACATTTGTTGGATGGACCCCTCATGGTTTACCATCGGTTTACCATTGGTTTAACACCCATTTGTTGGCAGGTGCCCTCTGGCCTGGCGCGTCTGCCCGATGCGGTGGGCCCGGTCAATGGCCTGGTGGTCCACGTGGGGGTTCCAATCCTGGCGCTGTCCGGTCGCACAAAAGGACAGGGTGGATTGACAGACCAAGAAGTACAAGACCATGGAGGCCATGGAGGTGGATGAATCATTGGACACCTTGCGTGGATTTTTGCATCTTGCATTGGATTGCTGACTTTCGACAGTGACTCTTCGACAGCACATCTTCTTCCAGGTCGCCAAAGGCCTAAGTTAATAAGGGACACTTGTCTTTCAAGCGTAGTGCCAATCGACATTTGACAAGATTTTAAAGACCAATGGAACATTTTTCTTCACAAATTCCAGTGCAAACCGCAACAAACCCACCAAGCCTGTTCGAAGATCACCACATGGTTGGCAGAAGCCAGATTGACCTCACACGACCCTTTTTTTGAAGCGTTGTGCGAGGCGAGTAAAACTACTGGTTTCCTAGCCTACCACAGGAAGGATTGTGACGATGTTCTATAAAAAAAAAGGTATATCAATTCATATCGTAGGACATCGTTCCCCAAACCGTGTGGTCACACTATTGCCGTAAGGGTTCTTACGGCAGTTCAGGCCGGGTGTCTGATCGGTGGTGCGGCTAATCCGTGCGCGGCCGCGGCGAATTCGCTGCTAGTGACGGTGCATATGTTCACCTCGAAATCTTCGAAGTGCAATTCGAGCATCTGCTGGGCTGGAGGGGGTGCTTTCCTCTGCGGTCCTTTTGTGGGGCCGTGCACATTTTCGGCCTTGGTGGTGCGCTTCCGCGAAACCTCGTACTTTGGTGGCGCAAAGTCCACTTTTCCGCCGCAGGACATCGGTGCGGTTGGACTTCGATGTGCAGATTTCGTGGTGGGCTAAGTATTTTGGGGACACCGCGGTCGAAGACCACCGCACGATGATCAGCTGCAGTGAATCGTGACCTTTGGAGATGTGGCTCGTTTTTTCAGAGATGGGCAAAAGTCTCGAGCGAAAACTGCGTTTTGGCATGTTGATGTTGTCTCAAAGTGCTCCTGCTGCAGGGCTGCACGATGTGAATCGTGAAGTGCTCCCTAGATCTCTACCTAGAGACCTCTAGGCCTGTAGATCTCCGACACTCAAACTCGAAATCTCTAGAAACTTGGACATTAGAAACTCAGACCTCCGGATCTAGACCTCCGCACCTCTAGATCTCTCTGGACATATAGGCGTTAGATCTTTCTAGAACTCTAGATCTCTAGACCTTGCCCTTTACATCTTTCTAGACCTCTAGAACTCTAGACCTGTAGATCCTAGGATCGGCCAGAGCGCCAGAACACAACAGTCTCTAGGCCCCTAGGCCTCCATATCTAGAACTTCCCCCTGCTTTCTAGGCCTCCAGATCTCTAGAACTCTGGACCTAGGCATCCAATGCAAGACCTACACTCGTCGGCCCGGATCTAGACCTCACAACTCTGGATGTCCAGACCTCTGGACCTCTGGATCTCCTGAGGCTTCATATCTTGGGGTCTGACCTCAAGGGCTCTAGGCCTCTAGATCTCCACATCTAGATCTCCAGCTGGATGCATATGCGTTCAAATCTTTCTAGGCCTCTACCTTTCCAGAAACCTGTCTCAGACTCTAGTCTAGATCTCTAGACCTGCTTCTGACCTCTAGACCTTAGACCTCTAGACACACTGTTCGGGGTCTCTCGCCGGCATACTTTTTGGAAGATTCCAAGTGGTGTAGCAACAATTGGGCGGAGGGTTCGTTGTGAGACTGCACCGCTTCGTTTTCATCGATCTCCCATTGCGCCCTAATTATTTGGTGGGACTTTGACGTATCCATCCTCAAGACGTTCGGACTGACCCGTACCCCGAAAACCCGTTCAAAACACATTGACCGTTGAGTGGTGGTTGGAATCCTACAAATGGTTCATTCTGTGGAACAGTCCCCGTGGTGCGACCGAGCCACTCCCAAGCCACCCGCGCGTGTGCCAATGAGGTAGACAAAGAGGTCCTGCGCGATGCGAACGACGGAGGTTGCTGGGCATAGACAAAAGTAGAAGCTCAATGTTGGCTCAAAGAACAGGCAAATTTGTACGATCATCCCCGTTTGTCGTTGTTCTGGGAGCTGATCCTTGGTTTGTTGTATGGTTTTGACCCGTGAATGCTGTTCAGCTCCATGTTTTTTTTTCCCTCAATGATGTGTGTGTTTTTTGTTGTGTTGCGCTGACTGCCCGCGCTCCAGCCCATCGCCCGCCGCACCACCACCACCACCAACAACAACAACAGCAACAACAGCAGCAACACTAACCGGTATCCGGTATGGATTGGGGATTGGCACATCTCATCGCCGGTCCGAACGATGATCCTGAGATGATCGCGTGCTTTGAACAAACCGAAATGCGCTTCCTCTGGCAGAAACCAAATCATCAACGTACGACAGCTAACTGGGCTGTGACTAGGGCTGTCCTATAAAAATGGGTTTTAGGATGTTTTAGGTGGTGTTTACTCTGCCTTCACCTCGGAAATACATAAACAAGTTAGCTGTTATACTTCAACCCCCCGAAGGTCCAGGGCTTCAACCATCCAAAACCAAGTTAAGACATGTTTGGTCCAATCCAATGGCACTTTGTCCTCGTCATGGCTGTTGAAATCCCGCATATCCAGCTCTCGCAGCACTCTTGACGTGGCCTCGTCGGTGACTCCGTCGGTCCAGAGTCGTCCACCGGGCGAGTCGGTCCAAGGGTCCGGGTTTTCCATGAGAGCCCAACAAAGAATGTGAAGTAATCGCTTTGCAGAGGTAAAACTGAAAAACTGAAAAAAAAAAACCACTGGGTTGGTGTGAAGGAAACCACTGGCATGTTAGCTTCCGGCCCGTGTAGTGACCCAAGAGGCTCAGAGGGCCCAAGAGAAACAGGCCATCACCATCCACCTGGCTTTGTAGACACTGTGCCTACCGGTGATTCCAGTTTTGGATAGTTTTGGTTCGTTTGTACTATACTCAAAGTCCGGGACGAACATATGCATGGAAAAATCTCAGTGCAAGCAGCGTGGAAGGTATATGGGTCACCTTATCAGAGCAATCTTGCTCGCTTCTTCGTCAGGTCGTTCAGTGTTCGACCATGGTCTGAACACCATCCAAAGTCCACAGCACGCGGACTCGCATTGGAGAGCGCGTGATTTTCTCACCCCACACTGACGGTTGGATCATGGATCAGTTGATCGACGCATGTGTACAAAAATCAAAGACTCTTCATCCCCATCGAAAGGAATCGGACATGCTGACATTTGCTGAAAAAGACTCCCCAAATGCGAAGCTTCTGGTCTGTTCATGTTCGGTTTCTTCGGCTTTTTCTGAACCCCCAAAAAGGACTCACGTCGCGACTCCAACGTCGGGATACCACGTCGTATCGGCCCCCGAACCCCATCCATGCGCAGCGTCCGCCAGTTTCGATAGGCGCAGTAGGACTGGCCGTGGTGCAGAAGTGCGATTGGAACGGGGTGGAACGGCTGGTTGGAGGGCGGAGGACACCTTTTTTGCCATCAAGCCTGAATAAACAGGAAGTTGGGTCAGCACCAATTATAATTGAGACAGACACAACCTGAGGGCACGGGCTCGTTGGCCCGAGAGTGCATGAGAGGCCTGTTTCGAGACTAATTTGCCAATGAATGAACACCAGGAAGAAGAAGAACCTGAATTGAAACATTGATAAATATGGTAAAGAGTCACAAACTAATCTCAACCTACACTCCTGATGATGCTTGTCAAGCCTAATGGCATAGCTCATAGCTGGTTACAACGTAGTTCCTTCAACTTTTGGCACTGGATCTCATCCCTGCACAAGGGGTCCATATAACCCCTGAAGAACTCGTCCAAATAAGGCAGCTGTGGAGCCAGTGGTAACCGCAACTCCCGGGATGTTGTCTCAACCAGTACGGAGTTGCGCCATCCAAGTGACCCTTCTCATCGTGCTTTGGCCCCATCGAAGTGACTTGCAGCCTTGTACCACCTTGTACCCTTGCCTCAAGTAGGTCCAACGTGCTGATGTACTGGCAGAAGATCAGCACCTTGCGCCAAATGGACCATCAAGTCTGCGGGGCCATTTCTGGAGGTTCACTGCTTCATGTTCATCCCTCTGTGGTTCCTCTACCTGGCCGTTTGGAGATGGCCAGAAGCTGCCCAACGCCGAGTGCAAAGGACTTCATGTGGATAAGAACTCACGGCCGTTGCGATTCTACCTTTCGACCTCGTAGCTTGGAAGTGGTTGAAAACAGAGCCGTAAGAGAAATATGGGTGTCCTGTTAGTTCATTGGAAAAAATGAAGCTGTCGGAATGCGACATTAACAAAGTTGAAGCATGTCAGCATTATAAAAAGACACACGGAGAAATTCTCTCACAAATCAAATCCCTTTGCAGTTTGCTTCGGAATCCCTTCGCAAAGCGCTCCCTTCGCTCAGCTCAGTGGCCTTGTGGGGCTCCGGCGCGGATTTGCTATCTGCAACGGCTCAGGAGGGTTTGGAGCGATTCATCTGCTGAATAATCAGTCACGGCACGGATTCCTGAAATGAACACAAATGTGTTTTGCACAGGAATAGGTGTTTTGCATAGATGAACATATTATATATACATTCATTATTATGTATTCATATTTGTGTACATATTTTTGTAAGGTTATTCATACACTCCCTGCTATATAATCCTGGTGACTCACGGAGTTTTCGTACCCCACCTCTTTGATCTTCGGAAGTTCTCAGACCACCGGTCATCCGAACGAAAACTCACGCCCGCTTTCCCAACCCCATGACCACCATGAACCGACCGGTGAAAACGAACATCTTTCGGACTCGTGAGGCTCGGCGAACGGCGGAAAGCACGGCGACGCGACCGGCGACGCGAGAAGACGGAGGTGTCCTCCGGGCGAACTAAAAGGATACCACAGTATAGCTGAGCCATAGTCATGTGGTGAAAGGCACCCCAGCAGGTGGTTGACTGGTGTTGATGGACGCAACCCACAAACATGAATTGGTAGGAATCTTCCTCTGTGTGTGAAGCCAGGCGATTCGGGTATTCAAGGGGTATCTAGGGAAATCAATTGTCACAGGGATGTTTTTGGTATGATATATAAATATATATATATATATGAACCTCATCAGAACCTCATCAATTCTCTTCCCTTGAAACGCGACACGAGCGTTCCACCTTGCGTGTTGGGAGGATGTGAAGGACGTTGAATTTGAAGGTGATATCAAGCTTTTCAGGAGGTGTTGAACAACAAAACATGTCTTTGGTAACCACTGGCTTCCTGCACTTGTTTTGGACATTGCATTCAAGCAGTTGTTTTATGTATGATATTAATGCAGAATGGTCTGTCACTAAGGTACTAGTACTGAGATGGTGTGCACTTGCAAATGAGATAAATCAGTATGGTTGCCGATCTTTGATATGGTTGCAGATCTTTGATGCGGACCTCATCGACTTTGGCAAGCTATCCATCTCCAGGTTTGCAGACAGTTTTTGGTCCCTCCTCGTCTTTCAATCCAACCCCCCAAATCAACCCTTGCCAACCCTGGCGCGCTGAGAACCCCCACCATGCTCCTGAAAGTGGAGCCAACATCGTGGGGACACCCCGCGTCATTACAACTTTGGGTCTCTGGTCGGCAGCAACGGGGTTCACTGGGCACGTGGTCCATGGGAACTTCCTGCAGCCAAAAACCATTTCCCAACATGGACATGTGGATACCCCCCAAACCACATAGCAATCACAGAAAATGACAGTATACAAATGTATACAGTATACCGAGTATACCTGCAAAACCAGCTTTTGGGCTTCCATGTCTTTCTCCCAAATCTGCACAGGGTCGTCCGCAAGCTGTCATCCAACCTACCGCAACCGGTGATCGATCTTGAATGCGAACGGAACTCGGTGGTTCACCGCCGGTGCCACGAACTCGTGCGTCCTTCGTCCTGTGCGGCTGCATCTCCTTGGTGTGTCGAGGTCTTTTCATCCATGGCACCCGATCCCGGCAAGACGTCACAAAAAATATGTCGAATCAAAAAGAAGGAGTGACTGCGCCTCTTGAACATGGATTTTTATACTAATTCATTGGATTCAAGAGGCCCAAAAACACCTTTGATCTTTGATTCGATTTGTGTTTGTTGCATGTTTGTTACATGTTAGACACCCGGAAAAGAGATGTCAGCTTGTCTGGAAGAACCTCACCGCAAGTGGACATGTCAAATCCAATCGCGAAGAGCCCCCCCTTCACCCGAGTTCTGGACTGTTTGGTCTTGACCCACACAGGACTTGGGTGACACGAAAACAGCAAACCACCGAGAACGAGCAGGTCTCTTGCTGTCCTGAACCAGTGAAGTTTGACCTACGAAAGGCATACGTAGGTGTGCCTGCCTTTCTGTAGAGAAAACTTGGGCAGGGTGTCCTGAACAAATGACGAGTTCTATCCACCAAATATCTCCCTAATCCGCCCGTTCTACATGTGGTAGAGTGTATGTACAACCTTGTCAACATCTGCCGCCCATCATTCAAGTCGGTTTGCTTCGATGCATGGCATAGACGAAGCATGGCATGTCGCCCACACGTCCAAAAAAAAGAAGAGGGCCGCCCTGCGAATGGCCGAAAAAACCCTGCCAGATGGCGCCCTGAGTCGGACGTCCGTTGTCCTCCACAAATCAGGACGTGGTTTTTTCAGGGTCGTCGGTCCACCGTCCACGGGGACAGAGACTTCTCCTCTCGGTTGAGCAGCACTGTTATGTTCAAGCCTTTCAGAAGGTCCTAGCCGCAAGCTTTAGCCGGAAACATCGAACAGGTTGGACTGGTACGTCGAGACGACTGTATCACCGAAGACACGTGCCTCAATCAATGAACACCACCTACCATGTAAATGGGCACGCACCGTGGCATGTACAACTGATGGATTTAGGGAAACGGGGCACATGACTCTCCATGACTTCAAGAGTCTAGCTGATCTACTTCCACCCAGCGCATTGCCTGAGGGCCCCAACATCCAAGAAGAGCGTCCCAGAGGTACCTGTTTTCAAGCAGCTAGCCCGCAGCAAGAAGCAGCGCAGCTTGGATGCTCGTGCTAGTCGGACCTGCACCTGTAGGGTAAAGCGTGCTTTGGTTCCTCCAAATCGCCAAAGCAACAACCCATCCTGAGAAAGAGGGGCCAATGATCTTGGATCGAAGAAAATAAAAACATTAACAACTTGGGCACAATGCATCTATATAAGCAAAACACCGTTTGCATCATGTTGCATCTAAACCTTCCAATCTCCGCCCCCAAACGCGCTTCAAAACCCAAAGCTGACCGCGTTCGCGTTCGCGTTACGTCTTCTTCGGCGCACTCTGCAGCCACGCAGAGGCGCTCTTTCGCTTCTTCTCACCGGACAGTTTGGCCTGCCGGTCCTGACGCAAAAACGAAACTGGGACCGGTCCGGACATGGATGTGGGACATGGATGCTCCTGATTCCTGAATTGGGAATCGGAGAAGGAACTTGCCCTGACAAGAACACCCTTTGACATGAAATGTGTCCCTTACATCTCAGTTGTTGTGGGACATCAGGATATCATACCACTGAGGGGTTTGACTTCTGTCCCTTTCACGGGGTATAAAAGAGGATGCAAATACTATAGACGGAATCACCAAAGTCCTCTGCCCGCCCACACTGCCTCCACAAAACCCGTGTTCCACCCAACCCCAAAAAACGATAAAAAAATTCGCAAACAAACATGTTCCTTCTCTGCCACACGCCTGGCCCTTACCCCTACTCGTTTGTTGATAAGAAACACAAATCACTTCATCGTATTTCACTTCGGTCCAAAGTCTTTTTAAACAGAGAAATCTGGGGATGAGGAACTTTTGCTGCACTGAAAAGTGGCCCCATTGATGCTCTTTGCGGAAACCTTTTTGCGGCGCAGCACGGCTGGGAACGGATCTGACCGAACAGGCTCTTCCCTTCACACATCCAGCACATACCGGGGTTCGAGGCATCGGCCGGGTCCATACCGTCGAACACCGCTCGGCGGGTGGATGTTCCCGAATTCGTGAATTGGGTCGGCGTTCGTGATTTGAAGTATGGTCGGCCGGCCGCTGCTTCTTACGTAATGTAGACTCTTAGAATTAAGAAACCCACCCCATTTGAATTGAACATCCTCTAAACATATGGGGGGTGTATTAACCAAGAGTCTACATTAGCTATACGATGTGAAGAAAACAACTGAACATGTATTTTATACTACCGGCCGATGCAAAACTGGCCGGGCTACCTGTAGTTTAAAAGATTTTAAACGGCATTACCATAAGTTCTCATGTCATCGTGTCACAAGCCAAGTGCAGGCTCTGGCCACCATCAGTATAATTATCCACTTGTGGATGGCTGACACGTATAGGTGTGCCGCCGCCGGACGGGCACTTTTCTTCCGCGCCTCATCCCCAAATTTAACAGAAAAGGACTTTATACGGGTGTGTGTTTTCCAGTGTTCTCGAAAACGTTTGTTTTAGGACTTTGCATGTTGAAGGTGTTCAGACGTTGAGGACGAGACCTCGTAGTTGTTGGTAGGTGCTCGTTGTCTGCTCGTGAGTAGTAGTCTTCCTAGGTCACTGGATCTTGGGGGGGGTCGAAAAAGAAAGGGAAGGGGGAATGGCCATTACCAGTACTATGGCCCATTAGCTTTAGCACTACCATTGCTATTAGCATCAGCATTAGCATTACCATTGGCATGCCCAGTACCATCAGCATTATCATCAGCATCAAGCCCTCACAGGTCAAAGGGTGAATGGCGTTACGATCACAATTGCCATTAGCATTGCCATTGCATTAGCATCACCATTGCTACAGGTCACAGAGTGTGTGGCCTCAACCTCCCACAGATCACAGGGTGACTGGCATCAAGGTCCCACAGCTCATCGGGCGAACGCCATGAGCATCACCATCGCCATTAGCATTGCCACACGTCAGAGGGTGAATGGCCATTACCCCTACCGCTACTATTACCATCAGCATTACAAACGCTTGACTTCTAGTATTCGGACCAGCACTACTAGTCCTACTGATACTACTACTACAACTACTCCTAATACACCAACAACAACAAACTACTACTACTACCACTACCACTACCACTACTACTACTACTACCACCACTACCACTACTACTACTACTACCACTACTACTACTACTACTACTACCACCGCTACTACTACTGCTCCTGCTACTACTACTGCTACTACTACTACTACTAACTACTACGAACTACTACTACTTACTACTACTTACTACTACTTACTACTACTTACTACT
>CAXAMN010028027.1:666968-681763 GCA_963970005.1 Durusdinium trenchii
ATATATATATATATCAGATATATCTGGTTTTCTAAGTGCAAGCTTACACAGGTAATGCTGAAAAATGCGACCCCGAAGTCGGAAACGTCATGCAACTTTGTGAAAGTCTTTTCAGGACGTGTGAAACACGTGCACTTACATACCCCGTGTGCACTTACATACCCCGTGTCCGTTGAGCGGAAAAAGTTGCGTGTGCTTCTGATCGTCCGGTCGTCGATCTCGATTTGTGTGTAGAAACTAGTAACTAGTTGGCGGCCCAAAGGAGAGGACTTAATGCCACTGGAAAATAAAAAGGCACAATTTTTGCAGCTTTCCAACTATTGTGTTTAAACAACTTGTTCTGCAATATTTGACCCAGGTTTAGCACAGCGTAAACTGCGCACAGGCATTGACAAAGTCGCGTAGAAATATGGGATGCACTTGCAACGCACACGCATGCGCAATCATATTCCACAGCGCACTGGGTGGAAACAGTGAGCAAGCATAAACTTATATAAATTTAGTCTGTATTCATATACTTACCGAACACACCGTTCAGCGTCGACACGTGTGAAATGCAAACATCCGTAGGATTGAAACGTCATCGCGGCCTGTAATGGTTAAGTGGGTACAAGGCAGCTCCAAACATGTGAGTCTTATAGACATGTTTGACAAAGACGCACACGAGAGGGTAATACTACAGATATACCACACATCCAAGAAGCCAAAACGCAAACGACTGAGAAATCAAACAAAAACAGACGCATGAGGCCACCTTCTAGCTATATGCGCATGTAATTATAGTGTTGGTGCGATAGACGCTTGCCCCTGGCCGAACAATGGAAAGCTCACCTCACCCTGCTTCAGCCGTGGAAGAAGCGGCGCTTCCTTGCGCACGACGACCTGGCCGCCTAGGTTCACATCAGGTGCTCTTTGCATAAAGTGCATGGCATAGGCGTTGTTTTTTAGTGCCATGGTTATGCTGTGGCTTGGCTTAGCGGTGGTTGTTCTTCGTAGTATGGCAATACTTTTGGCTCAGTCTTCTGCCAAGGCACTTCTTTTGCGTAAAAACGGTTCTTTTCGGTGAACTTGGTTGTGCTGCACGATGTGGATGCTTCAGCTTCCTGTTCTTCACTTCCTTCTGCCACTGCTCGGCTTTCTTTGCCTTCAAGGCTTTCCTGGCTGCAACCTTCCTGGGATCCAAGCTATGCACAGGCTTGCGCAAGGCTTCTCTGCAAAGGGTTGGTCCAATCTGCCTCTCCTCCAAGGGTGGCAGAAACCCTTTGATCAAACGACCTTGCATCAAACTTAAGATTTCTGATTCCTTTCTCTGCGCCAAAGTTGGGTGGTACGCGGCCGAATGATGCGCCAACAGCTTTGCCAAGCTGAATGCTTCCAGCTGCGGAGGAAAGGTTTGGATGTGCTGTTGGATGATTTGCTCTTGACAGGCTTTGAGCTGGAAATGTAAAGCCTCGTTGCTGCAGGCGCCAAAGCTGAGGAGTTCCACTTCCTTCGGGTCCATGGCATGGTGGAGGGCTTCTATGATGTGGGAGCCGTTCCATAGGTAACGGAAATGCTTGTAGGACACACCGGCTCGCAAGATCTGCTCGATTGTACGGCCCTTCTTGTCTTTCTTGTGCATCTGGTCGAAGTGTTGAGCGCAGAGCACTTGGATGTCATCAATGTATTCCTGGTGGCTTGAGTATGGCTTCACCACCCTGTCATCCCAATTCCAATCGCCAGGTACATCCTCTTCGGCAAAGTCCTCGGACCAATGCCCTTGATCACAGTCATCGTCATTGGTGCGACCGTGGTAGAAAGGTCCTGGGCAAGGTAAGCGGAAGCGTTTCATGACCCGGAGGAGGCGCGATGACAAGGAAGTACGTTTCTCTCCTGCGCAGGCTTCGACGCGCAGCACTAAATGCAAGGCATCTTCAGCCACAGCCACGAGGTTTGGCAATACTGCATTGGCACCTTCCACAAAGGCAGGATTGTCTGAAAAGAGGTACTGCACAGTGAGCCGGGCGCTGAGTGGGAGGACTTCGGCAACAGCTGAACAAAAGTTGGCAGGCCCTTCTGTGCTCTGGAGGCTGAAGCCCGGCACGGCCCCGGAACGCCCCAGAAAGGTATGGAGTGCGTGGTATTCACCTTTCTTCTGTTGCATCGGTAGCTGTCCGATGGCACTGAACAGGACTTGAAAAGTGGCATCGTGGCTACAAACCAGCCATTCCTTGTGGTCAGTGGCCGTATTGACTAAAGCATCCCGCAAGTTTTTGACGGAGGTTGAAGCCATGACCTGAGCAAAAACAGCCTGGCGCGTGTCTGCTCGACGGCACCCGAGCCACGCACAAGGGCTACCCCTTGACACCCATTCCATGGTGATGTCGTTGAACATGCTGTGGATCTTGCCCTTATGCTTGATTGCTTTGGCCAGGAGCAAATCAGCAAAGTCATTGGTGATGTATAGCATCTTGTTGACACGCAACGCAGGTGCAGTTTGCTGCTTGAGGACATACTTTGGGCCATCCTGCGTCAACAACAAAACCAGGTCGATGGAATTTTGAGTTGCAACGTAGGCCAAAGACTCAGGGTCGAGGTCGGACCAGGTGCGAATGCATTGCGCAGCCTGGCATATCAATTGCTCGTCTGCAACGCATGGGACGGCCAAAGCGCTGAGCGCCTGTCAAGGGCTAAAAAATGAAAGCTATCCGGAAGTGAGTGTCGCGTTTTAAGCTTCCAGGCCTGCTTTTGCTCAAAAATGGCGCATGCAACATGGAACTGGTACTTGGTCGTCACGAAATCCTTTTCAGGTTTATGGTACTTCTGGACGTGCGTCAACAAATAAGATCTTCGGCTGAATTTCCTCCAGGGGCACAAGGTGCACTTGTAAGTCTCATGCGGGTTGAGGCATCCTTCCTCGCTCCGTAAACCTCGGACAGCGAAGCTCCGACTCGACTGGAGGAAAAGGCGGAAAATATGCGACGACCACAGCAGTTGGGACCATTGGTAGGTATCCCTTCGTGGCTGAGCAATGAGGCGCTATGCTTTCATGCGCAGATATGTCAGTTTTTCCCACGATCGCGACAGCTACACGGCTTCTTACTTCTCAATGAGTGGGTGGCTGATCGGCGTTTTGGTCGACCGTTGCTGCTGCTACCTTGTCTCCCTCTTTGTTTCCCTGCTTGATTGGCATTGGCTTTGCCGCAGCTGCCTTGTGTCCCATCTTGTCTCCCTGCTTGATCGGCATTGGCTTTACCGCTGCTGCCTTGTCTCCCTACTTGTCTCCCTGCTTCATCGGCGTTGGCTTTACCGCTGCTGCCTTGTCTCCCTGCTTGTCTCCCCCTGCTTGAGCGGCGTTGGCTTTACCGCTGCTACCGTGTCTCCCTGCTAGTCTCCCTGCTTATCTCCCCCTACTTGATCGGCATTGGCTTTACCGCTGCTCCTATTTGTCTCCCGCTTGTCTGCTTGCTTGATCGGCGTTTGCTTGGCCGCTGCTGCCTTGTTTCCCTACTTGTCTCCCTGCTCGTCCCCCTGCTTGTCTCTCTCTCTGCTTGATCAGCGTTGGCTTTATCGCTGTTGCCTTGTCTCCCTCTTTGTCTCCCCCTGCTTGATCGGTGTTGGCTTTACCGCTGCTGCCTTGTTTTCCTATTTGTCTCCCTGCTGGATCGGCATTGGCTTTGCCGCTGCTGCCGTATCACGAAGTCCATTCTTTGGAGCGGAGAAGCATTTTTAGTGGCAAAGGTTAGCGCTTGGACTAGCTCCTTGTGATGCAAAACACTTTTAAGCCAGCAAAGAAAGAGCGTTGCGAAACACTTCACAAAACAACGGCGTTGCAAAGCTTTGAAGCGCGGTTGGTCCATCCAATACCACGCTTGCAACTAGTGGACTGAAGCTTGCTGACATTGGTGCGAGGAGCCTGAAACAAAAACAAGGTTTCGAATGCAACATATTTCTTGCTATCAGGGGTCTACGCCGGCGTAATTCCCTGGGAGGCGCTCGAAGTTTTGAGGTGGATGGATTTTGATGCATGATGGTCATGATGGTATGTTGCTTCATGGTTCATAGGTGGCCAAGCAGTGTCTGTTCAACTGTGCAGCTGAGTCCTGGACGTGTGATTTCCCGGTCGACTTCCTTGCGCATGCTGTCTTGCAGTTGCATCCTCAGGCGTTCCCAGCTGGTTTCCTCGCTATCGCATTCCATTCCAGCTTTCAACTGCAACTCGATGGAGGTTCCGTATTCCTTTTTTCGCCGCTTGGCCGCAGGATCTCCGTTGGGTAGCACATGGACGTTGAAAATGTA
Organism: Durusdinium trenchii; assembly: GCA_963970005.1. NCBI lineage: Eukaryota > Dinophyceae > Suessiales > Symbiodiniaceae > Durusdinium > Durusdinium trenchii. The sequence continues at coordinate 671,247 of CAXAMN010028027.1, forward strand.
TATCCCCGGGACATTCTGCAACTTGTCCAACAAAAGGCTCGCGTTGGTCTGAATGCGCTCCTCTTCAGTCGAGCTGTAGATGTGCATGGCCGCTTGAACAAGTTTCAGCCCATATGCATGGCCAATGTCTGCGCCCGAAGCATGGGAGGTGTGCAGCAAGAAGCATGTTCCATCAGTGCATTGCTTTGCTTGGGCCCAAGAGATGGGTTCAATCGCTATCTGAGGGCACAGCTGCATGGCACGTTGGTAAGATATGGGCTCTGTCAAGTTTGAAGTTGCTTCTTTGATGGAAAATTCTTCTTCGGGAAACAAATTGAGGAGAGCTGTTCCGATGCAGGAGTAGCATCCAGGTACGTGCTCGACGCTGTGCATTCGAATGCCCTGATTCGAGGCCAGAATGTCATCCAGAATCCGTTGGACTGTGAGAACCGGCGGGGCAGTGTCCAAGGCTTTGACTTGCATGGTGATGCCTGTCAGGCTTTCAAAATCAGCCAGCAAGGCCAACTCACGGGAAGTGTGGTCGTCCCCATCGCTGAGCTGCCTTTCTGGCACAGCGAGCACTGCGTCAAAGACCGGCCCAACCAAAGCAAAACCATGTTTAGGCAACAGGTCGCAGAACTGTCGCATAGCTGTGTGTTCCTTGTCGAACAACAAGAAGGCCATTGTAGATGTTTCTGGACGAGGCTTTTTTGCTTCTTTCATAGCTTGTAGGACCTGGGGAAATTTCTGACATAGCAGCTCTCTCAGTTTCATGGCGTCTGCTGCTAAACCTTCTAGCAATGGGCAGGCGACGGGGAGCCCCGTTGCCCGCGATGGAAAAGCAAAGCCGAAGCAGGCCATCAAAAGGGCTTTCTTGGCATCGTGTTCGGGCAAAGAGAACCAGCTCATGACCACTTTGCGCCACTCCGCTTTGGAAGCGTAGTAGCGGCGAAAGCATGGCAAGTCCAGCCCATACTGACGGGCAAAGTCCAAAGCAACTTGCACCACGGCATTTGGCATGTCGAACTCCTTTGTTCCCGGAGGGCTACCGCAATTCCTTGCGGCCCGAGACAGACTTGGGAAACTCACCCATGGGAAGAAGGCTCTCCCAAGAGATTCTCCGGCAACCTTTTTTTGATGACCGATGCATGGAACAACCATGATGCCAGCGCCCTCGTCGCGGCCATCTCTTGCACACTGTTCGGCCACTTGCGTGGCATGTTGTCCTTTGACTCCGGGCGCAGCGGTCCCAAAATTTTGCAGGCCGTCCACATTGACTCTGCAAGAGATGGTCCAAGAGTCTCCCTGGGGGAAGCCGATTGGTTCATCAAAGTCATCCGCATTGGAAGTCTCCGCGGCTGAAGGCCAAGCCCAGTCTGCCCAAGTACCGGCGACTTCTTGGACACGCGTCTCTCCCACAGATGTTTCTAGGCAGCGGTGCCACTTGTTGGGGTCAAGGCACCTGCGCTCAAAGCGACCCGTCTGGCTGCCACCTCGAACAACGCCATCCACCGCGCGAATGAGATGTGGACATGCGGGCAAAGCTTCCTTGAGGCACTCCACTCTCAGCTTCTTGCCAGCCCGGTTTGGGGGAGCTGCGCCAGGATTGGAAGCCAAAGCGATTCTGTTGACGTCAGCCTTAGTTCAAAGCAGCGGTGTAGGAAATGCGATGCGTGGGGTACTCGGATCGCTTGTTCTAGTTGTCTAACTAGTGTTACGAGGTTTCCGAATCACAAGTAGGGTAGCGCAGAAGTACATGTCATGGTGATGGTCCGGCCAACAGGAAGATGTCCGGAGCACAAGTCCCTGAGGTTCTGGCTGCCGTGAAGAATTGGCTTTGGATGGCTGCGTGGGTGTCTCGGACCAAGCGCTCGGATGCAGATGCAGCGGCGCTGGACGCTGGCTGCGGAGCCCCCGGCCCGCAAGGCAGGTCTTGGTCTGGATGCAGGCTGTCATCAGAGCGACTCATTTTGCGGAGGAGCCACTGCGTGTCCTTCTGCAAGCATGTTCCTGGCCGGAGGTGCTCCAAATTGTCACTGCATTTCTGAACCCCAGTCACCCGAAGATGAGGGAACAAAAAGTCCTGGAAGAAGCACCATACTGCATCCCCAGAGGCCATGAATTCCTTAGCAGTGGGGTCTGCTTGGAAGACTCTGTTGGCGACGTCCACCTCATCGTGGTTCGCGGTGAACTTGGACCGCATGTAGGTGCAACGGAACCTCCTTCGATGAGAAACCTCTTCCGCCGTTGGCACCTTGGGGATATCCCCGACATTCATAGCCCAGACTTTGCCAGTGTTGGGCCAATGCCCGTATCTTGTCTCTGCTTCGTGGTTTCTCCGCAAAGGGAGCCAGCCACCACCGACAAAGACCTTGACAATGTCTTCCACGAGCCCTTGGTCTCGCTTGCATTCATCAAAAGTGAGGAATGCTGCGTGGATGAAATTGACCCCTTGCACCTGGAACTCTCGGTCTGCTTGGAGCATTGTGCATGGCGCGCAACGGAAGCCGCTGCCGAACACAGCCCGCATGTGGTCGACAAAAATCAGAGTTTTGCCATCGTGGCCACAGCCGACGACGACGTGCAACACATCTGGCTGTCTGACCCGGGCCACCACCAGGGCACATTGGTTGAGCAAGACTTGGAGACCATCAGACCCTGCGAAAGAAGACAGCAGGATACTTGCGTATCGCTGACGTGTGGCCATGGTCGGGGTCTGGGAGAAGGGCGTTGGAATGGAGATGTAACAACCATGGCGGGCATCTTTGTTCATCTGCTGCGGTGTGCCATCCACAGTGGAAATGAAGGCATCCTGGAAACACAGACCTGGCTGCTGCTGAAAGCGAATCTCTTCGTCACCCCAACGTTGAAAACACTTGACAATTGTCCTGGGACTGGACCCGGGAGATTGCGGAACGGAACAACTTATGACATGACACGCGCGCCGCGTTTGGAGACGCATGTATGCACAAACAAATGTAAAATAATATACATATGAGTTTTCTAAATTACTGACTAAAGCTGTACTCATTCAAAGTTAGGACGTCCCGTATCGTTTTACAGTGTTTGGTAGAATGAGCACAGTACGTATCGTTGTGTAATGTTTTACATGTTTTGCATGGTGGGGTCTTGCCGCCAACAATGAACGTCACGGATCATAACAAACAAAACACCAACACAAACGCACAAACAACAAAACAAAGGAACCCTTATTCGTGATCATTCATGATCTGAGAGCATTTGCTGGAAGTGTGACGAGTTCTGTGTAGTGAGAAAGGACAACAGCACGGACAGCTCCTTGCTGGCTTCTGCCGCTCGTTTGCTGACTGATCTGATCTCTTTCACTAGAAGACACAAGCCTGCCTGCACCTTGGCAGACTTGCCCTTGGGGATCGTTAGGGTATCGTTTTGGGGTATCGTTTTATGATGCTGACTTTTTGCTTTTTTAATGACATCAACCTGCCTGCAAGCACACAACCCCTGTCCAAACCAAGACAGGCGGACAAAGGCGCGCACCTTGTTCCAGAGCCTAGCCTTTCCTCGTAGGCTGGGGCCAGCCCATGAGCCAGGAGCCACGACACAGCCCGCGAAACACAAGCAATCACAATCCCTAATTGCCTGTGACACTTGCAAGAACAAACCGGTTCATGAAGTGACGCCCTTCAGACCCTTGAGCAGAAATGCTCAGAATAGTTGCTGTAGCAGGACGACAGACCAAAATTAAGTCAAAGAACTCTAGGAACTGATGCATGTAACAATAGAGGCATCGTTTTTTTTGGACGTCCCGTATCGTTTTCCAAGGAAAACCTAAAATCGCACTCTTGGATGAAACGCCCTTGTACAAAGTAAATGACGATAATTTTGAAAGCGGCTTGGCGACGCACGGTTGGTCCTGGAATGCTCATCAAACTGGTGGCGAAGGGATCGACACAGTTCAGACAATCCATGCAGCCACTCACGGGCCCTTATTTCGGGCTTTCGCGGAAGGATATCTTGGAGTTGCCATTGCAGGAGGAGCTCTTCCATACCCACCTGCTGGATTGCCTTGATTTCGAAAACTATGTCATCATAGCGTCGTTTGGGTTTGATGTGGGCCATGATGGAAAAGTAAGCTTGAGCTCTGCGGAGGGCCTGCAAGATGAACTCGAGGTTGACGGACGTGAGCCCAAGAGACGCTGGCGCCCAGGCACCGTTAGCATATTCAAACAGCTGGCAACCATGACTGCGGTAGAGTTCGCCAGCCACCAGAGCGAATACTTTGCAATGCAATAGTTCAGACTTCCCATCGTCTGGGCTGGTGCTCAGCAATCTTGGTAGCGGGGCTGCGTGACGGTGAACGAACAAAGGTAACGCTGAGCCAGGCAGGAAAGGGTGCATACGCAATCTATGTCTTTATCTTTTTGATTCCGGGCGTGAAAGTTTAATGTATCCACATGACAAGTGCCACAACTTCAGACAACACGCAGAAGGTTAACATTGAATGAGCAGGCTTGGTTATGGAGGTCAAGGGTGAAAAAATGCAAAGGGACATGGCACCAAAGAGTCGAGTAGCAGTAGGGTGGTTTGCGCTGCTGCTCTGCGGCATCTCTGCTGTTCATCTAAGACCTTCCCATTCCACCCAAAAGATTCATCGACTTTGCTGCGAAAGGTAGAAATTTCTTCTGCCAATGTCAGGGGGCATTGGCCTACATCCTTCTGAACGGTCAGCTTGTTCACATCATCAAACAACTGCGGTAGCCAGTCAGGGTGCCACTGCTGCAAAATTGATGACTGGTGTCCCACATGCTGCGACAGCATGACCTGCGGACCAACTGCTTGCGTGTGACATTGGCTTGGGGGGGCCTGCTTGAAAAGTGGCATGTTCGGCGGCTCAAACTCCAAGAGCGCTCGTGCTTGCGCATGCTTTGCCCACCACTCCTTCATGTAGTCCGGCCACGTGTCCGTGTGGTCTGCGCCAGCAGGGCCTGTTGACGTTGAGCAAGCAATGGTTATTATTCATTATGGGTCGCTTTGGTCGGAGCAGAGCCCGGCCCGGCCTCCTCCAGATTCATCTTGGGCCATGTGTTCTGCCACCAATTGGGAAAGCTCTTGCGTGAAGCCTCCTAGCAGTGATGTGATGCGCTTCTGTGCTGGAAATCTGTGAGCCCTTGTGTATGCACATGACGATTCCCGTTAGGCAACTAAAAAGAATGACGCTGGCCGGTTCCATACTATAAAAGAAAAATGGACCCACGCTGGCTACACCTGCTATACGGGCAGCGCAAATGCATTGCACGTTTGGTTGTCTAGTCTTAGCTGAAAAAAAAACTTCGATACATTGCCACGATGCAGGGCGCGGCGAAGCCAGCTGCTCTCTGCGTGGTCAAACCCAAGTTCCCCTGCCGCATAGGCTTTATTCCAGGGAGCTGGCAACGGTGCTGTAGCATCACCATCGTCTGATCTACCAGGGGGGGCCTTGCGCGTTCCCCGCACATAAACGCCCAACTCTACCGCCAAGGTGGTGAATCCTACTTGTAGGACCACTGCGCTCAAGGTCGTACAGCCAGAGAGAGAGAGAGAGAGAGTGGGAACGGAAAAATGGACGAAGCGAAAAGCCAAGCGCAATCCACTTGCAAGGCGCAGGTGGCTGGCTCTACTTCATGTGCATCAAGTTGCCACCTCATCGTCACTCACAGGCCACCCCGGGTCAGTGATATCCCTGTAATTTATGCACTGTCGCCACTGTCGCTGCCCTCCGAATTGTTGTGCTTTGGGGTCAGAGAAGCTCAGCTGAGAGTAACTGGGGGGCGTTAACGTATGCTGATTGAAACAGAATACACCATCGACGCGCCTGGCTATGGCTGTTTGCCTGGGAAGGTATGAGAAAATCTATCCCCTGCCTGCTGGCAAAACCCGGGCATTATTTTGCTGATGGCTGAATGGCTTTCCGTGGGGGTGTTGCGCAGCTGTGACACCTGTCCTTATGCGGTATACACGCGAAGCGTGCACGAAGCGTGCGAAGGCCATATTTCAAAAACTCCTATGAAGCATTTTTCAAGTTACAAGCGCCAAAAGCTTGCCATACAAAGCGGATCGAGGGAGCCGAGTATGCGGATTGTCTGTTTCTGTGTCTAATTGACCTTCAGAGCAACAAGAATAACTTCGGCAAAGTCACACCGGCGTCAGCGGCAGGTACCAGAAAAATCACTGCTGAAAGTTCACTCAAACAAAGACGTAGCTCAAAATTTATGATACTCAGAAGGCTTTTGAGCTAATGTGTCTCTATGGTTGCAGCTACATGTTTCGAGATAGGTGACCAGAAACAGGATAATAAGGAAATCAAATTGATTCAAGTGGGCGATGTGAGGTGTAACCTGGCCAAATTTATAAATTGACACAGAGACTGCGTCCAGGAAAAGGAAAACCTCGCTGAAACGTCTTACTGTCCATGTGAAGGATCTGTAGCGGGAACAAACCACTGTTCTTCTATGCCCTGGTTCATATATCTTCTGTTACGGGGAATCCTAATATCACCATGGATCATGGTCGGGCCGAGTCGTCGCAATTGCGCCTGAGCTCTCTGGTCTTGTTGGGGTCGAAGCTCCGCCTGGTTCCGGGCACCACCAGACCGGCTGGAATTGGATACGCTCGGAAGCTGGGTGGAATCCGTGAACCTTAAAGAGGGTCAAGCTGCCGGGGAATGATGGTTAATTAAATTCCTTACATGGGATGATAACGACTATCCTTGGCGGCCAAAAAAAGGAGAAAGGTTTAACAGTCAGATACGCTTCAAAAGAATCAAGGTTTGGGGCGTCCATGATAGAAATAGATATGTATATATATATACACATGCATATAACCTAATTTTTAGCAGCGGGCAAACAACCTATCAGAAAAGACCCTCTTTCTCTGGTTGCTTCTTGGAACAGCCAATATTGCCAGCAACTGTTCCGAAGATACATGGGTATTGGGACCTGTCCAAGCAAGCTATCAGAAGAAACCATTGCGCTACATCCAATACGTGATTTCAACCAAGTGGAGCACGATGCTCGGTATGCTTGGCTTGGAGACTTTGTAAGTGGTTGATCAATGGCTGCGGCTGCTTGGCAATATTATTTCACTTGGAAAGTGTCTGTTTAGCATTGGAAGTACCATGGTCAAATGCGGTCTAACCCGAGTGTAGTTATGACCCAAGTATTCCCGGATTAGTACGTGGGATGATCCTTTCAATGCTAAATCCGATTGGCTGGAACCGCTGGAGTGCGGCCAGAAAGTCCTACATGCATGAGTGCGGCCAGGGGTAACTCATGCATGAGTGCGGCCAGAAAGTCCTACATGCGCCCTGCAAGTCACCCCGTCGCTCCTGCACAATATTTCACGGGCTCCAATACTGCCGAATCCGCGCGAAGATCTCCTTGCGGCAATCACTAAGTTGGCGTCTCTCTGAGACCTGGATGCACGGCACTGCAACCGCATGGTAGCCCTGGATCACGTCCCAAGAATCGTCCACTGCCACGGATGGATCCAAAGACTTCGCAATGCGACCTTTGTCAGCTTTCATATGGCAAATCACGATCAGGCAGAATTTGGCTGCCACACGAGAGGAAATCAAAGATCTGATGTATCGATCAGAGTTACCCCTTCCAATGTAGCTCAAAGCGATAACCGCAGCATTGTCCTCCAGAAGTTCCAGAAGCAAGTCACCCGTTGCCCGAGTAATGTGAAGAGTACCCTGATGCGTCCGTGCAAGTTGCCCGCGCTCCAATTCGGAGCGAACCCATGCAGGTGGTATGAGAAAGGTTTTGAATAAGTCGAAGATGACGCACCCATGCAATGTACGCTGCACCTCCTCCCAGTCAGGGCCAAACTCAGTAGAATACTCAGCCGCTGCCCGGTTGAAGATGGTTCGACCGTCAAAGCCTGGAAGTGATCTTACCTCAAAGCCATTTGATTCCCAGAACAATTCAAGCTGATCTTCCGGCGCAATCGGTGGAAAAACTGGATGGGCCTTATCCTTCGCGCTTGACGTCGCAGCTGCACTCGATGATGTGCTCAGTGTACTGGACGCCGATGGCCTGCCCAGACCCAGGTCGAATTCATCCTGTTCAGCCTCCGAATCTGAGATCGTCAAGGTACTGTCTTGCAGTACGACCGGGTAAGAGCGGTCCAAATGTTGCAGTTTCCAGAAGAAGTCGCGAGTTCGCTTCCTCTTATTTGATTTACCACCCCGTGGGCGATACTGCCTTGTGTGCATACAGTATATCGATGGTCCCAGATCAGTGAAATCACAGGGAGCAAGGCCGAATGAGCAATCGTTTGAACATCTGAATAGCTACGGCTACGGTGTTTGAATTATACATGCTGAAGCGGGTGGTCAACAATGTGAAAGTGAAAGGGGTATCCCGATACCAGTTGTACGCAAATTGATGGGGCAAAGCTAAAATATTATATAATGCAAATTAAAGAGAGCAGCCACTAGGAAGCTGCGTCTAACTGAATGGCCATTGTTACTTTGAGCCCAAATAGGGGCAAAATGAGGATCGTTGTAGACCTTGCCCCTTGTCCGGATATCATTTCTAGTATTCTTTCCATTGGAGAATGACTTGCTCATGTGATGTCCGGACGGGTGCACACCCATTGCGCCTGGGACCATACGCGAAGCACAGGATCTGCCGGACGAGTGCTGAGATGTCTGCACTTGTGCTGCTTTGATGTTTTTACTGGGTTGTGTCCGGCGGCGAGAGCGCTCTCATATAGCTCTCTGAAACCCCTTACCTTGCTGTTGTGACTACCTATGACCTATGGTTACTTTTCCAAATATGTCGCCAAAAAAAACTGGATCTGGGATGACCAGAAAACGTGAGTGTCTGTCCTCTGCTTGGAGAAGAAAAAATGAAATCGAGTTGGAGTTGCACCATCGCATGTTGTAGCTCTGAGCAAAAGTGCATTGGCTCAACGCTGTCCAGGATGGCAGCCACGACGCTCACAACACGGTTCAATATTCACGTCAAACAAGATGGAAAGAAACGACTTGGGACGGGTTTGAACGCGCCAAACTCCCCCATGGAACACTCCGTCAAAAGCGCAGTTGCCAAAGACCGTTGGTGGCAGCATGGTTCAAAAACAATTGAAGTGTTTCTTTCTAGGAGATGCTTGACGGTTTGATAAGCCACACAGGGCCACACATATTCAAAAGTACTTTCAACATGTCATTGGTTGTCAAGTAAGAATGAATTGACCGGATTCAAAGGCCACTTTTAAATGGAATTCGACCGTTCCAGGGTTTGTGTGACAGGCCGTATGGCCGAAAACTCCAGCGCAATGTAAAGTTCTTATCTATCAGGTATAAACGTTGCAAAGAGCAGGGCCTCACCCATTCCGTCAAGCGGAAAATCGCGGGGAATCTAACTGCCATATACATGTGGGCGCGCTTCATCTCAACATATTCAATGAGCTTATCACACTTCAAAGGCTTGGCATGTGCTACTGTTGTTAGAAATAGAACTCAGTTAGGATTTAATTAGAATTAGAATCTATTTAAATTTTCATGAGAATGAATATTTAATCATGATTTGATTGAAATTAGAATTGACTTAAAATTTAATGACAAGTAGAATCTAATTGGAATGTAAAAATGATATTAATTGGAAATCAATTTAAAATTTGATTAGAATTAGAACTTAATTTGATTTCAATTGGGTTGAGAATATAAGTAAATTTTGAATCGAACTAGAAGTGTCATAAGAGTAAGTCAATATTAGAAGTGAAGGAAAGTTGAATTACAATTAGAACTTTATTGAAATTTAAATAGAATTTAATTAGCGTCTAAATTTCAGCAGAATTGGAAATTTAATCAAGAAAACTGGATCGGCCTGATCGGCCTGATCGGCCTGATCGGCTTGATCGGCCTGATCGGCTTGATCGGCTTGATCGGCCTGATCGGCTTGATCGGCCTGATCGGCTTGATCGACCTGATCCGCTTGATCGGCCTGATCGGCTGGATCGGGCCCATCGGCTTGATCGGCTTGATCGGCCTGATCGGCTGGATCGGCTTGATCGGCCTGATCGGCTTTGATCGGCTTGATCGACCTGATCGGCCTGATCGGCTTGATCGGCCTGATCGGCCAGATCGGCTTGATCGGCTTGATCGGCCTGAGCGGCCAGATCGGCTTGATCGGCCTGAGCGGCCAGATCGGCTTGATCGGCTTGGTCGGCTTGATCTGCGTGATCGGCTTGATCGGCTTGATCGGCCTGATCGGCTTGATCGGCTTTATCTGCCTGATCGGCCTACTGATCGGCCTGATCGGCCTAATCGGCTTGATCGGCCTGATCGGCGTGATGGGCTTGATCGGCGTGATCGGCTGGGTCGGCCTGATCGGCCTGATTGGTGATCGGCCGGATCGGCTTGATCGGCCTAATCGGCTTGATCGGCCTGATCGGCCAGATCGGGCTGATCGGCCTGATCATCGGCTGGATCGGCTTGATCGGCTGGGTCGGCCTGATCGGCCTGATGCCTGATCGGCTTGATCGGCCTGATCGGCCTGATCGGCTTGATCGGC